>CM021708.1:7427869-7506574 GCA_011074415.1 Stictonetta naevosa | reverse complement strand
CCCGCGGAGCCCCTGCCCGCCGCCACCGCACCTGAGGGCGGACGCCGGCGACGCCGCCGGGGCGGCCGCCGAGGTCCCGGGGCCGGCCGGGGGCTCCCGGGGGGGAGCGGCGCTGGGCGCCCGGCGGGCGGCGGCGGGATGCCCGCCGGGCAGCACCCGGCAAGTTTCCGTCCGCGGCTCCTGCAAACTTGTCACTGAGGCTTCTCCCCCCGGGCCGCAGTGGAAATAATGAAAGGAGAAGGAAAACAACGCGGGCAGCGGATGGTGAATTCCCAACTCTGCTCACCGTTACGGTTCCGCAAGGCCCTCGCTTGTTCGCAAATAGGCCAGCGCCGCCTGGTTCACAGGCACGCACGTGTGCGTTAGCAGAGCAATTAGAGCTCCTCGCAGAAACTTGTTGCCGTTATAAAATGACTTTGCACGGTAACCTTTACGCCTGACAGTTTTACCCGCTCCCACTGTAGAATCGGGGCAGGAGAGGTTTCGAAGCAAGAAGGCCTACCTACCCACCCACCTACCTACCTACCTGGCTGGCTCCTCGCCGCTCCCTCCTGCTCATGAGCTGGCTGCTGTCAGCAGCCCGGGAAGATACCGGAGAAAACCTTCCTGGTGGGCAGAAGGGAAGGTGCGCCAGGTAAAAGTCATGCTGGAGAAACTGAGCACCTCTCTTGTAACTTCAGAAATACCCGGGTTTTGCAACTCAGGAGTCACAGCAGATGTGGACTGGTCAGAAGGATCTAATTTGTAAGAGGAAAAAGTTGTCGGTGGGGAATGATCGTGGTGTTGCTGGAGTGGCGGCTGTAACTTGCAGCACCCAGCAGCACAGAGTCCTGCTCAGGGTAAGGTCTGTGATTACTGCTTCAAAACAGACAGCCTTCAGGGCTGAGTAAATCAATGATATGATGAAAATATATCAGCTAACTGTGGAAAAATGTGGGTTTCCTGTGTGGTGGTTATTACAAGCATGGATTTTACAATTAAAAAAAAGAGTAAGAAGGCATCTATCTATCTAAAGGATCATCTGTAGGAAGAAGACTTAGTGGGCTTCCTGCCTTCAGTTCAGCCATTTCCTCTTTTACTTTTGCTTTGCAAATTGTTGCTGTGATTGAAGGCTGAAGAGAATGAAATCTGGTTCTTACCAGAACCATTATTAGTGGGAAAACGGTACCTGGACGAGCCAGACAACCGAATAAAACCAAGAGACCTCACTTTACCCTTTTTGTCAGTCGTGCTTAAGGCTGAACGTGGAAGAGTTGGGAGAATGGCTTGGCTCATTTTTGGCTCCCTTTTTGGCTGGACACTTACTTTGGGAGACTTGGGCAACCCGTTGGGTTAAAGCTGGCATGCACATTCTCCACGGGAGGCGGCAGCGTGAGATAGATAGCTGAGACACAGTGGCAGACTATTGATCTGTATGGCTTTTCCTTTGCATTTTTTCCCCTTCTACTATTAATTTGCTAGTATTGAATTAACTTACCTGATTCTTTTACCTGGCAAATCTTCCAGAGCAATTGCAGTGGGGGAGAGAGAGGTGGGTCAAGTGTAAGACTCACACGGTTTGCATGCTGGGATCTTTAAATTCTGAACCTCTTCCACTGTCTAGTGGCAAAGATGTTAAAGAATACTGCAAAAACATCTTTGCCATAGCATGTTTCAGTACCAGGTTCTACCTTATGTAAGGGTTTTTCTGTGCATGTCGTTCCACGGCAGACCTGTGACAGCTCCGGAGCTAACCCTTTGTTGTGTGTACTTTTTGAATCCACTCTATTTTAGCAAGTCACTTGAAGATCATTACCATGCTTCCGTTTGCGAAGTTTGGCCATGGCATGGTGCTGCAGACATCAGCGCAGTCACTTTATGCTGGCCGGACTTCAGTAATTGTGTTCGAGTGGTGCACTTCAGACACCTGGCAGCTTAATTACATGAACACATTGACAGCGAACTGACTCCTGTTAAATTCACTACCACATCTTGTGAGTGCAGGAGAAATTGAAACCTGGGAGGTATTTCATAAGGGCTGTTCTGGGGAGAGAGCTTTCAATACCTGAAAACACAGTTTTGCACTACACACCTTGTCCTTGCATTAATGTCATAGTGTTAGCATTACAGAATATTCTCAGGATTTGGTTTCTTGACCTTTTAAACATGCAGTTCTGTTTCTCATGGATTGATCAGCGACTGAAAACCACATCGCCTACGTAAGTTACAGATGCTCTCTGGAACTACACCACCTCTCTTTGGCGGTGTCCATCAGATGCATCCTGCTTGATGTTTAGCAGACAGTGTGCGTCGCCTCTGCTTTGGCAGCTTCGCGTGGTGGTGCATTGCCGCTGGTAGTGGAGTTGGCTTTATGCCCATTTCCTGCTGCCTTTGGGACATGGTGTTCAGTTTTGGGGTCATAGGTTTAGATTTGAGGTGGGGGTTGTTTCCCTCTAAAGTTTTTTTTTTCCTCTCCCAAGATTATTGTATTGTTTGAAAAGTCAGAAGATGGAGTAAGGGGGGGGGCAGGAGTTGATTTTTTTGTTGTTGTTGTTTTTATACAAATGTTTGCTGAAATTGTGCTGAAGGGGAATGTTGTGTTAATATGCAAGATTTTGAAAAGGAAATGTAGCAGTTTGCATTCTCTAAATGTAGCAAAAATTGAAAATGAAAGTAAAATTTTAGTCTAATTATACGTTAATACCTTTTTACATTAAAAAAGCTCATTAGTGTAATGGTATTTTTCATGTAATTGTATCTTTTGATGAACTTTAATCAATAATTCTTTCCACTGCTCAATTTTCTTTATATGGATAAAGCCTATGAATGAAGTATTAAGATGTTACTTATTGCTCATTTGATTTTAAAATGGTCTTGCTTCCTAGAGAACAGAATACTTTTGGGAAAAAAAAAAAAAGTCTCAATGCACGTTGAGACACATACACGTTTTGTGGCAACTCTGTATCCATTCTGATTTTTCCTCCTTTTTCTTGAACTTGCTGACAACCGTTACGGTTTGGTGGTGATGATGGGAGAGGTCTTTATTATTATTCTTATTCTTATTAATAATAATATTTTTACTAACCTCATACCTTAGGGCGAGGTTGTATTTCTGATGTGTATTTAGAGAGAGCTTGCCTGTAGAACTGAAGTACTGCAACATGAATTCTACCCCGCGTTATTAATAGGGCATATCTTAGGGCAGTCAGTTGCCTGAGTACTTTCAGTGCTCCCCTATGAGAAGGGAAGGCATCAGTTTAGGCTAGAACAAGATAGGCTTGACATCAGGAGGGGGTTCTTCACAGAGAGGGTGGTTGCACACTGGAACAGGCTCCCCAGGGAAGTGGTCACTGCACTGAGCCTGACTGAATTTAAGAAGAGATTGGACTGTGCACTTAGTCACATGGTCTGAACTTTTGGGTAGACCTGTGCGGTGTCAAGAGTTGGACTTGATGATCCTTAAGGGTCCCTTCCAACTCAGGATATTCTATGATTCTAAGATAGGCTGTGTATGAGTTGGGAATATCCAGATAACTTTCCTCTTCTCTGGGCAGTGTATTTTAACTAGCACAAAGCTGCTTAGTAGTTCCAGAGCCCTAGGTGAATGCTTTAAAACCATGCTGAAGATGGAAAGTGGTGAGAGTTGGGGGAGCTCTCTGCTTGGTCTGCTTGGCCACTGCTGCGTTGATCACCCCGCACACTGGTGAGGAGCATTTTGCTGGGAGCTGTGCAAACAAACGTGGCCCGTGAGCCATAGGACTAACGAAGCTCTGCTCCTAAGGACTCTTTCTTCTTCTGTCTCCCCCTCCTCTTTATCCTTTCTTAATTCCTCTGGGTTCTCAGCAGTGTCTGTATTCATCTTTCTTTCACTGGAGATTGTGATGTATAGTGGTTTTTTCCTCCTGAAAATAAGCATTCTGGTACAACAGTTGCAGGACTTTAATCTCACTGAGACCCCTGCCCCTCTGTCATACTTAGTTTACTGATTTTGGTGAAGAGCCATGAGAGGGCAGGTAGAAAACTGTACATGCAGGCACTTCAAATGATAAGCCTTGTTTCCTGGGGAAACCAGGTAAACGATAGTGTTAAAACTCGGAGTAAGAGGACTTCGTGTTTGCAGTAAAACTGATGTCTCTTCTGAAGATGCCTGACTCCAATACTAGGATTTCTGCTCTTCCAGGTTCTCTTTTTTATAATACGGAACAGTCTTAAATGACAGTAACATCTTGCTGCACAGATGACTTCTGGTAAACAGCTCTTGACTACTAGGTTTTCCCTCACTTAACAGGGGTGGGAGCCCGGCATGGTTTGCTTGGGCATCTTTCACCCGTTTTCACCCTGGACCCAGCTGCAGATGCTTACAGGTCAGGTGAGTTACTAGCTATGGAGTTAATCTGAACAATTTCTTGAGATTATGTGGACACTTAAAATGGGATTATTGTCCCTAGAGTCACGGTGAGGAGCAGCTTGCTGGTTTTCAAGGTCAATGTTTACACTGCTGTGGCACTTCATTTACAGTGGTTTATTTGCTGTTACACTCGAGGACACTCCTCGCTACAGAAATGATCTCTTTCTTCAAACAGATGAGTTGGGAAGGAGACTAGTGGAATTTGATGCTATTTTAAAATGATGTGGCTATTCAACCAGCTTTGAGATTCTCTGCGAGTACTGATGAGAGGTAGAGGAGATGTGTCTTGGATTTTTATTTTTTCTTTATTATTATTTTTTAAAGAATAAATTCTGTGCAGGGCTGAGTGACCTCCTCTCCCATTTTGGCTGATTGAAGTCGAGGGCCCTCAGCATACCTCGAGAGGCGCTCTGTCTTGCGGAATAGGGTCATTGGATGAAAGTAATGGTGGTGGGGGGGAACCCTGCAGGGTTTCACTGTTTGTCACTTAATCTTTTTCAAGGATGTAAAGGACTGGAGTTGTGATATTGAAGTAGGTATCAAGTGAATTGGAGAAGATGAACTCCGTCTTGATGTATTTTGTAGTCTCTATTTCTTCTGGGGATGGGTGAGAGAAAGCCATAAATAGCACCTTCAGATTTGTCATTGTTTCCAGAAGAAGCCGATCAAGTCAGGAAGTGAATGCACTTCCCCTCTAATGTTGTTGTGCGCATTTATTACAAATGGCTCTGTGAGTCCTGTGGGTGTCTCGCCTCTCCGTACTGCAGTAGGTGATGCCCTGGCATTGTTACCTCTTTTTTGGTCTCTTGAATGGTGAGAATGTCTAAATGTAAGATTTTACCTTTTATTTGGGATTTTTTTTCTATCTTTAGCTGGACTGAAGCAAATACTTCTAGGAAACCCTGGCTCCTTGGGAATTGTGATAACGTGCACACACATGCTGCTTGTACGAGCTGTCTGGGAATTGTGATAACGTACGTGCACACACGTGCTGCTTGTATGTGCTGTCTGCTCAATGCATGGGGAGCCGTGGCCTCTGGCGTAAAAAGAAAAAAAAATCATCGTGAAATCATAGATCATAAAACCTATTTTAAATCTAAGGAAATTCAAGTTACAGAATACTGTAAAGTCTTGTCTGAAACTAGGGTGGTTTATTTCTAAGTATCTTTCTCTCTTTTTGAGGCATATTTTCGTGAAGGGAGGCGACCGCTGACCCCTGTGCCCATTGCCCTTGCCCTGAGAGTGAGGAGGTGGTGCTGCAAAAACTGCGGAGGTTGCAGGCGGGACCGAAAAATACTATTGGAGCTGGATGATACACACAGACAGGCTTTTGCTTTCATGTGGATTAGTATTTATTTATTTATTTATTTTCCCAGCATCTAGTTCCAAATACTCCCCAGATTGCGTGTTAGGTAGTAAACCAGTCTAGTGGTGCGTTACTAGAAATGATGAGATCTGTCTGACACAGTTCGTAAAGAAACGGCCAGGTAGAAAACGCCTGGCAGGTGGGCAGGGTGAAGGCATGGGGTGCTCTCCTGCAGTTGGGCCAGCGGAGCTCACTCACATCACTCGCATAATGCACATCCTAAAAGATAAATTATTGAAGAAGCAGTGGTTTATTCCAGGATTAATTCTACTCGCTGCTGTTTAAAGTATTACCGTGAGAGTTAAATTAATGGCCCTAAGAAATAATGAAAGTGCAGGATCAGTCAGAAGTGTTACATATATGGCACTAATTGGCCAATTGAACAGCACTAATCAGCTCTTGTAAATGAATGTGACCATGGGCATGGGTGTATGAAAATCTTCCCTGCTTTCAGGGAAGTTCTCTCCCCTGTATTTGCAAAACAAGACTTGATCAAGTTAGCAGCTAGGCTTCTCAGTCCAGCGGCTGAGAGGTTCTGGGGCAATCATGTTATGTCTTCAGTTATTTGTCAAACTTCTTGCAGAGGTTTGAGCGAAGGGGGGAGGAACTTAACTTTGAATTCCCACTGCTGTTGTGGCCAACTGTTACTCTTTGAACTTACTCTTGTGCAAACTGAAACATGTATTTCTCACTCCTCTTAATGAAAACCAGTGTTTTGGGGGAAGTGGCTTGGCTAAGTACTTGAATCCAACATTTACTGTGAAAATAAGCCAATTCTAGATAATTCCAGCCTAGCTGCAAGTGTAGAGGGATTATGGGCAACAGTTGGTTCATTTGGCTCTGTTTTCTCAACCAGTTTGGCTTCTTTAAGTTCGAGACAATGATTGGAAACTGAAAAAACAGGGAGGATTGCCTGTAATTCTTCCAGCCTTGGTACGGAATGGAGATGGGAACATAATAACTGAAAGGACAAGGTGACAAGAAAAAAAAAAAAAACAACTTTTTTTAATTGCAATTGCTATTTCTTGTTTTAAATCTTTATCTGTCTTAAATGGAAAACCAAAATACTATTTTCTTTGTATCTGTTTTCTTTGTATATGTTTCTAAGGTGCAAATGTTACTTAGCTAAGTAAAATGAAAGTGCAGTTTTTGTTACTAATTGTAGTCCAATTTCCATCTAAATGCATCTTGACGTAAATTATAACTCTTAGTAAGAAATACAGAAATTACCTTTTTATATGAAAGGGAGAATTTTATTCAAGTATTCAGGCTTAATCTTTTGCATTTCGACTTTGTTTCCGAACAGTGGTTGAATCTTACTGGGAACAATTTTTGGTTCTTGAGAAATTGCAGCATTGCATCGTTTAATAGACTTTTATTTAAAGCAATTCATGCTTCAGAAATGCCTTTCTTTTGTGTTGCTATGTAGATGGTGGCATCAAAACATGCTTTGTCAGTCTTGATCATTCTTAGACGGGAATGTGAATGATATATAATACAACAAAGCAATTAATGTAACAACTGCCTCTCAACTGCTGGAGGCACCTTCATGGAAAAAGAGCAGCACTAATGTTTCTAACTAGGTGTCTTTTCATACGGCTGCGTTACGCTGGTTGCAGTGGCCAGCCTTGGAAACTAGCAGTGTATTTTGGGTTTCAAAGACCAGTGGTGTATGAATTCTTTGTTTTCTGCTCAAAAGGGAGAGATCTGTCTTACCACAATGCAAAAACTTGATTTCTGACAAACTGCTCAGCAAAATCCACTTTAATGTATTAAAATTACTAACCCTTCTGAGGTCCTGCCTGAGTAGTGGGAATTGAAAGAAAAACAGCAGCTTGGTAGCTGTCGGAGGGGGCTGAGGAGGCTCTCTGTGCTGTGGGAGGATGAGTGCCTTCAAGTCTAGCTGAAGTTGCAATGAACGTAAAAATTGCCGCAGCGTGTCATATCAGTAGGACACCAAGCCCCTTGTCTCACCTCAGAAACCTTTTGAAATGAGAATAAGAAGCAGCGAAGGGTCCTTCTTGCAGTTGATGACGCAGGCATGTAGCTGTGTAGGAACCAGTGGTTTGACCTGCTTGCTGTCAGTTGGTCTAATCCTTTCCAAATCCACAGCTTCCTGTGGTTATGAGTCTGCAGTTTAATTATGTGCAGCGTGACAAGGTGCTGCAGTTTGTTTTCTGGTTCTTGTGGTAGGAGAAATAGTGAATAACCTTTCCTTATTCTTTTTTGTATTAGTTATGATTTTACACGGCTCTGTTGTACCCTTCCGTAGTTGCTTTGTTGAGCCTGAAGAAGGAAACAGTTTTATTGTGCAGAAGGCACCGAAGCCTATTCAGGTCTTGTGTGTGTGTAGTGCTGGACTGGGCAGGACCTCTCTTTCAGGCTGTGGGTATTGTTTGGTGTAGCTGTAAAACTAACTGCACATGGATCTCAGTTAATACCGAAGTGCTGCAAGCCTCTGATCCTTTCCTTTGTGCATCTTCTAGTCGTGCTGTGGCTGTTTGGTACCAGGACTACGTGCTCTGTCAGGGTACAGGTGTGCTGGGGGTTTCCAGAATTGTAACACAAGGTTTTCTGTTTTCTCCTCCGTTCCTTGGGGATCTTAATGACCATGTTATTGATGTTGTGAGGGAATTACTCATAACAATTCAAAATCCCGAGTTCCAGTTGCTAATGTAGATCTCAGTCTATAGGCAAAGTTATTTCTTTCTCCATGCATTATTATTCTATCTTTAATTTCATCTTCAACTATACTTCTGCAGTTCTTAGCAATCAACATTTATTTTTCATCCCTTAAACAGTTCTCTGTTGTCTTAAAGCTCCACACTTAGTTCGTATTTCTGCACTTCTCTGCATTGCAGGAAGAGAACTCAGGATAAACTCATTAGGCCTCCCTGTATTGTGAAAAATGACTTGGATTTCTGTCATTAACTGCCATCTTCATTATTGAAGTTAAAATATAAGGCGATCTTCCAGAAAATGCTTCAAAATGATTTAAGTCTCTGTGGACAGCAGCAGGTTCTGGAAAGATCGTGCTGTATCTGTGGGCCCCAGGCTTGGGGAGAGACGTTTGCTTTCCTTAACTTGTGTCGAAGACAGGGAATGAGAGCTAAAGGTGCCACAGTTCTGATGGATTTTCTTTCCTCTGCTTTGGGTAGGTATATCTGGACACTGGCATGGGAAGCAGCTGCCAGGAGCTGTGGGAAGATGGGTGTGAGGAGCTGGCCTTTGGGTTTATTTGGCCACAGCTTCTTTTGCTGTTGCTCTTGGCCATTCACACATTTATTTTGAAGGGGAGGAAGAGAAATAAAATCTTACAAAACTAAATTCTGTGCTTATAGCAACGTTAATACTGAAAAAAAGTTTCTGTATGCAGAAAGCTCTTAAGTTTCCAAGTTCTAGCAGTTGCAGTGTACAACTCTTGTGGTGGTTTTTTTTTTTTTTTTTTTTTTTTTTTTTGTTTTGTTTTGTTTTGTTTTGTTTTTAAGTTCAGAAAGTTTTCATTTTGATACCAGAGGATGTACAAAGCAGAAATGCTGATACCACTTCTTAAGTGTTCCTGTTCTGGTTCAGATCACTTTCTCACCTGAGGTGACCATTAAACTTGGTTTTGGGCTTAATGCCTGGGTTGTGGCTTGTCGTTAACGAAACTGTTACTTCTTGCAGTCATGAAACGAGGTATCTTTCTTTGCCTAGATCTGCTGTACAGCATGTGGTATTGAATTTAACACTGATCCTGTCATCATTAAGAAAATCTCACTCTGAATTTCTCAGGATTGTAAAGTGTTTTTAAACAGTGTTAACTCAGCTATGTACACCAGGCTGCCACCCAGCCACCGAGCTGCGCATGGTGCTCTGAGTAGGTCTGCAGTAAGTGCTGAGGTTTGGCAGAGAGCAGACCAATGTCCCTGGTGTGGGAGACCAGATCGGCCGCTTTGGCGGTATCTTGGGGAGCTCGCTGCATCTGGCACCTTTGTGGCTTGCACAGGAGAACGTGGATTGCAATTATTCCGTATCACATGGGAATATACTGCGATCTGAAGCGTTCATATCCCACATGAATTTCTGCTGTAAAAGGCAGGAGGCACGCTGGAGAGTTGAATCCAGCAGCATGACCAGTGGCTGAGCTGTGTGGGTTTTCTGTGGCCCTTTGACAGGTCCGTTTGTTCCCTCTCTGTACCTCAGCAGATTTCTGTTTGTTTTGTGCCTCTCTGCTTAGCTGCTTTTGGGCTTGCCCATCGCTGGTGAAGAAGAGCATGCTTTTCATCTTGCGCGTGTAGAAGACTGTTTGCACAACCACCAGAGCTCACAAAGTACCTCCCAAGCGTTCAGGTTATGGTGCTGCAGAGGTGCTGAGCCTGGGAGAGCTTTAAGGTGGCATTTCTATCTAGGCTGGTTCTTCACTCCATCAATGCGCCTGCTTTGCATAGAGATTCAACAGAGCTGAACCTAATCCGTTTTTTAAATTCTCGTTACTCTTAAAAGTGATCATGGCAGTGCTTGTCTCTGCAATTTCCAGATGGAGCTGAGGGCAGCACTTAGGTGTGAGGTGCTGTAATTTACATCCAGCGCCACACTTCTGCATTGTGCTTTACTAGCAACTAAATACCTGTACGGGGCAAATCAAAACAGACTTTGGCTGTCAACCAAAGATAGTTTTTAAAAACAGCCAGCAAGCATTTTTTTCCTACATATGATCAAGAGCATATTTAAAAATGAATCTCCCAGTGGAAGCGCGTGATGACAATACATACCGGTATTTCTAGTGGTCCTATCTCTTCAGAACTGGTGGGAGCCTACGGTTAGATACAGAATATTGTCCTGGGGAAAGAAAATCCAGGAGATTTCAGGAAAGGACGTTTTAAGGTGGCATTTGCAGGAAGAGGGAGTCATTTGATTTTTCTGAGACACGTTTTATTACATCCTACTGTGAAATGAAGATTTTCTGATTTAATAATCACATCTAATGATTCCAAAGTAGGAATTGAATTTGAATGAAAGTCTTACATCTCTTTGGTATTTAAATTTAATAACAGAAATAACATTGCATGTGCTAACAGATTGATGCCTGAAAAGAATCCACTGAAGTTTAGGAGCAGGAGGCTGCAGAAATAATAAAATGAAAAAAATTGTTTGGATTTTAAAACACGTTTTATGACTGTAAACATTCCAGTGTCATCAGGATCAAGCTTCAAAATCATACTCCTAAAAATAGAGGAATCTTTTTAGTTGCTCTCTGTCTTTTGAGCCCTTAGGCTTCAGTCTTGTTCATTTCTCTGTATGAACAGAAGTGCAAAAGAAGTCTTAAAACAAGAACAGATTTTCATGTAATTGCATCACTCCTGATGCTGGAGTAATAACATCATCATCAGTTCCTACGAGATATCCACTAAGACCCTGTGCTGTCACTGTTCTTAGGCCTTTAGGCCTGTTGTGATTTCAAATGTATGTTGTTGAAAGCTGTTGTCTTTTATTTTTTTTAAGCTTTCAGTTCTTTTTAAAGGGAGGAGCGGGAAGGAAGCATATAGGTTCATGCGCAGTAACAAAAGGCAAGGCCATGTTTTTGTGGCGTTGCCTGGAGAGGGAGAATTCCATCATTGAGCACAGCTCATAATACCCTCATTCCTATGTAGCAGCAAAGGAGAAGGGGGAGAGCTGCATTCTGCCGTCACAGTTTGGAAGTCCAAAGGATGGTAAGGTCTTTGTGGTGACCCAAAGGCAGCTTTAGCCAGTTAAAAGAGCATTTCAGTGCACAAAGCAGAAACAGTTCATGAGCTGTAGTGGTAACAGGTGGCCGTCTGGTGACCAGGCAGAAGGTTTGAAGATGATGGTTGGTTAAAGATGTTCCAGGATCAAATGTAGGGACTTTGTGAGGATTGTTTGTGTTGATGCTTGAAGTTTCTCAGAATTAATAAATCCAGCAACACCTATGCTGGCTTCACAGTCAAGTGTGTGTGTTTTTCTCAGTTTTCGAGATTTAAAATACCACATATAAAGCCTTGTTGCTCTGAAATGTTTTCTCAGCCTGTTATGAAACTTAACTTATGCACTTTACAGAAAAGGCTCAGCTGCTGCTTTAACACCAGAAGTGTATTAAGTAATCCAGTCTGTACAGGGTGAGAAATAACCGTATTTCTGTGTTTTTAGCCTCTTACTGTTGCTGTTTGGACATGATGATAAGAGATGTGCTGGCAGTGGAACTGAAGTAGTGGCTGAGAGCTGCAGTGTAGGTAATGATGGCAGGAAAAGGGTTTTCTGTTTGCATTTGGAAAGTTAAGTGTCAGGGCATCAGTCAGGGAGGCAAGCGTGTTGGTGATACAACGGTTGTGCCTTGCCTTGAAGCCAGCTTGTCTTAGTGAGGTTTGTTGGATCTGACACATGGAGCAAAGAGCAAGGTACAGTGACCTAATCTGGAATTTCAAATAGACTATAAATAAGTGTGTCCTGTCAATATACACCGCTTGAACAGAAGTTTTCTAAGCCTTGAGCTTATTGATGGTTTTGGGATCCCTTCAGATGCAGAGAGGAATTTTGGGGTTCACATTTATTTCCACTAAAAATGTATTTGCCAATCTGAACTAGTACTCCTTTAAAACAAAAAGCAAATTGGACAGCAGTGGGAGGTCTCAGGACTCTGCAGCGAGAGGACTGAACTCTGCCATCCACAGCCTCTTATGAATACAGTTAGCCTTCTAAAGATAAAGGAAAATTCAATTAAAAAGCATGAAGGAGGGTGACGGGGTGTAATTAAAACACATAATGCTAAAAACTAAACGAATAGTGCTTTTTCATATTACACTTAAAGCAGGCTGCTTTCTGTGTGCAGTTGCTGTTGCTTAAGATTATTGATTTTGTTTCCTAGGGGAAAAACTTTTTAAGAAGATGCTAAAAGAGTGACGTCTGTTGGTGTAAGTGGCAGTGGGATGCGACACAAACATTGCTCTGATGGGCAGCTCTGTGGAGAGTTTGCCTCTCTCTTCAGCTTGCTAGTTTTTCTTGGAAAAAAATGCAAGCAGAGAATGAAGTGCTCCTTCTGCTTTTGTCTCACGCTAACAGCAGTTGTCCTACCAGGCAGAGGGCGAGTGCTTCACGCAGTAGGAGAGACCAAAGGCAGCACAGGGGCAGCTTGTTCTCTCTTGGTTCATCTACGGCAGTGCTCGCTTCCCAGAGTTTAGTAGCTTGGACCCTGATTCTCAAAGCATTTGGAGTCCAACTCCCACCAACTCTGATGCCTAGGACCTTAGATAAGATGTGTGGCCTGAGGTCCCCACTTGACTGGGAACCTCTCTTGAGTTCCGTGATAACAGCTAACTCTGTAGTAGCAAATACACACCTGCTCCGTGGTGCTGTTTTGCTAGTAATTCTCTGCTTGCTCTCACGTGAATGGCAGGTGCTGGGTTAGAGCACCTGGTTCCTTGCTGGTGAAGCATCCCCTGGCTTGAGGTAAAGCGCTTTGTTATTACTGCTGTCTTTTAGGGTCAAAATACTCTGATGCTGTGTAGTGGGGTGAGCTCGTACACACACACTGACCTGCCCGCTGCAGCTCTGTCAGAAATGAATGCGTATGATGTGCATGAGTGATTGAAGCTGGCATGCGTTCCTTCTTCTGGATTTCAGTCCTTCGAGAACCACAGCTGGTTTGATTTCACAAACGCGGACGGTTTCCGATTTGATGGAGGGGATGAAGCTGTATGGAAGAAAAGGTGGGTGGGAGCTGGCAAAAGAAAAATGAGGATGAGTAAAAGATTGGCATTGGGCATGAACCTCAGTGTCAAAATGTTTGAGAATGGTTTCTGAATGCTGTTCTCTTACATTAGTAGCATTCAAAAACCCATCTCCTTCCCAGTACTCAGGAGTTCAGCGTTAAAATTTAATATTACTATTATTTTTAATACTTAAACTGGTTGGTAAAATATTGGTTCCATTAGTTCATGAGTTTTGTGCAAAAAATTGAAATGGAAATATTTTGAATCACTGTAAGAAAGAGTGCCAGCTTTTTGTGGTAGCAGAGGCATCTATCGTGTTCTCTGCACAAACACTGTAAGTACGCTTATAGAAAAATTACTGCTTAGCATCAGAAAACTTAGTATTAACCAAAAAAAGTACTGCAAGTTTTGTAATGGGTTTGATGAGTCAAAAAAGCATTCTTCCCTTGTTTAATCTTTTGCTTGGTCTGTATGCTTTTGTTACAATAGCTTGTGCTGTCAGTTCAGTTCCTTTGATAAAACTAATAATTAAACAAATACGCAATTAGAAACTAACGGCACCTATGGTTTTCAGCTGGAGAAAGCAAGCATATAATCATCCTGCCCCTACGAACATCCTGGAAGCATCAGGATGGTAGGAGCAGTGCATTTGCATTTTGAATCCAAAAAACGGAATCCACAATCCTTTCAGCAAAAGTCACTGGGAAACCTTTTCCTGCAGGAAATAAGTCTGCTCATTCTTCCTGGTCTGGTATGAAAGGGGAAATAAAAGTGGTCTACGGTTTGGAAAAGTTTAGAAGTAACAGCAATCTGGAAAGCCGGTGCCTTAGCTCTCCTGCAAATACACAATACAGACGTTATCCTTAGCATTTGTTTTTCTGTTACTTTCATTAACTAATCAACTGCAAACCAATCACTATTAGTTATTAGTTATTTAGTAACTGGTGAATTATTTTACCTACTTTATTTAAACTTCTCTATATTTTTACTTCCTTACACGACTCAATGTGATTTCATGTGTGGCTGTTCCTTAACCTGATTTTATCAAAATAACCCAGTTTTATCAAATGTTTTAAATTTAAAAATACAATTTTCACAGTTGTCTGCAGGAAATTGCAGGGATAACTACAATTTTCTGATAATTTTTCTACAGATGTTTAGCTTTTATTTAAGAAGTAGAGGGAGCTTAGTCAGGCTGAAACTATTCCTGTGGATGTAGACTCTGTATTCTAGCTAGGTAGCAAGTAACATTGGAAAACCTAACCACTGCTGGTTTACCTCTCTTCTTATCCCGCCGTCTCCACCCTCCACCCCTACCCCCCCCCCAAAAAAAAAAAAAAAGACAAAGCGGGGGGGCAGATTTTATGTAAATAAATAAAAACCAAAAGACAAACAGAATGGACATTGGCCAGAATGAGACCAGCTGGAAGGGAGTGGCAGTGCTTTCATCCCCAGGTAAGGCACTAAAAGTAACGATCCACTTGACATACCTGCAAGCTCTTGCTTGGAGACCTTTCTGAACGGTTTTTACCTTTTGATGGGGAAAAAAGAAGACAACTCGTTGCCTTCTGCTGTTGAAGCTTTTCAGACATTGTTCAATGTATGTAATTGCAATGATTTTTCTCTTTGAGTTAACGTAGAAAGGGACAGTATCTCAGTTTTATTCATGCCAGTTAAGCCTGGTTTCTGGCCAATATGAAGACTGCAAGGCCACAAGGGTAGGGCCATGGTTATTGCCTCATGGTACCTGAGTTCACACTCGGCTGTTTGACAGGCATTGTGTCGATGGCTTTTGACCTTCCAGCTTGAGCTGTCTTCACGCTGGCAGCCTGCAGCTTCTTCCCATGTGAGGATTTCTCTATTAAACCTGGTTTAATAGCAGGTTTCCTCCTTACATACCTCTGCTCAGCCTTCCTTATAGTGCAAGCTGAAACAACATGGGGTATCCTTAATCTGCAGTAAGTAAGCATGCTAGATATTTACACGGGTCAAGCTGTGGACCAGTTTATAGGTGAGCTTTCATGTCTTGCAAATCCCTTGAGTCCTCCCTTCGTCTGTCTCAACAATCCCGTGTCTCATCGTCAGCTACTTGACTATGACCAAATATTAGTTTGCAGAAATTTATGTGCTGTGCAAAACTTCCATCTTCTCTTTCCTTGATGGCAATTTCTCCCTAACTGTGAGGTGTCCTGTCCTCGTGCAGAAGAGGATCTCCTGTATTTAATGTAATCTATTTCTCCAGTGTCTTTAAAATATCTATATTTTCTGTATGTGTGTGCAAAGCTGAAACATATGTCACCAAACAGGTGAGAAGCTAGATTTTGGCTCTTGCTTAATCTGATATATAAGACAAAGACATTGATAAATATGTTTTAATACTTCAGTAAACATTTTAAGGTTTATCACTTAATACATTTTAATAACTGGGATAGCAATCAGAACTTGCTGTTGGAAAAAGGGCTCTCTGGAGGCCACGTAGAAAAACAAGGTAGGAATTTTGAATAAGGAAGGTGTGATGTGAGTTACTGTACTGAGCTTTCTTAGAAGTGCTGACGTTCCACGTGCTTTAGGCTGTGCTGAAATGTGATTATTTTGACCAAGTTGAGATATGCAATTCCTCCAAGTTTTGCTTGAATTTCGATTTTCTGGGTGACATTACAGCGTGATGGTGTCGTGCTGCCGGGCTTCTCTTGTGGGGTCCTGTTCACGCCGTGCAGGAGTGGCATGGCTGGGTTAGCTGTTGTCATGAAGGTCTACGTTGTAGATGGAGATGCTTTTAAAATGAATTTAATCTTATTTAGCTTTACGTTTTGAAAAATTGCCTTTTAAAAATAGACAGTTTCAGTTGTCTCTATCCAAGAACACCCTTTTTGTGGCTACAAGTTAGTGTTCCAGTAGCAGTGCTTTAGGCTGGGGTGTTGCCACAGAAGTCCCCCGGGGCTGTGAACACCTCGGCTGAATTCCCCGCTCTGTGTTAGGAAGGCAGTTGTGAAGTACAAGTACAAGTACATACCAGTGGTAGGCATCTGGCCTCTCTTGGGACATACGATACAGTTGTTCAGCAATTTAAAATAATACTCTGAATCTTGTAAATGTGATGCAAAGACTCTGATAGTACCTGGGGCATTACCCAGCTCTTCCACCAGATCATTTGACTTCTCTCACTGTGTGCAGCACAGAGCCTCTTAAACAGGATGCTTGGGAAGCTGCCAGCTGTTGCTTGCTGCCTGCAGACACCATGCCCATGTTAAGTCTTCCATGGTGCATCAGCGAAGAAAAAGTGTGTGCTGTTAAAGAAAGAGGTTATTTTACAGTTTAAAACAGAAGATCTGGCGTGGGAACCTGGAATCCTGTGTTGCTGAAACAGTGAAGTGGCGGTGAAGAGTAAACTTGATTCTCATTTCCTCTTAACAACTCCCCAGCAGCGTTTGATTTTGGTAGTTTCCTTTAGGTACTGGTATTGGATTAATCTGGTTATATTATAAATGAATAAGTCCTGATTGCATTCAATTTAACTCCTTCTTTACTTAATCCTGTTGCATTTATTGTCTTTAATATCAGTGCCAGTATAAGTTATGGGAACAATTTTGAGCATCCTCTGCCCATGATCTCCGGATAGCAGAGCATTACAGGTTGTGCTATAATGGTGACTGAAAATCATTAAACAGAATTGTGATATTAGTCATTTGTGTAGTTCTGAATTCTTGGTGATAGATATGATCTATCACCTGATATGATCTGATGTGATCTCTCTGTCATCACTGACTGCAAATGCTCTAGCCATGGGTAAACTAACTTGGGGCTTTACATTATCAGAAACCATTCCGAGAGCAGAGGCAACCATCCAGTGTGTGGTTTACTCAAATGGAGAACGTGCAATATTGCACAATATTGCTAAGCTACTCTTAGGTGTGTGTGTTCAGTGGCAACTAAAAGCAGAAGTCATTACATTTTGAGTAATTTGGATTTAAAAAAAAAAGAAGAAAAAATGGTGATTTCATTTCTACTGAGCAGTTCTGTGGCAGCTCTGGATGTAATATCTAGAGCATCTAACTTCGCTCTTCCTTGTGCTCTGGTTTGTGGCTCGGTTAAATGAAAACTGGTCATATCCACACTGCCCAGGTGTTGATGGCGTTAGCAGTATGGCATTGCCACTACAGCTGTATTTGCACATGTGGTAATGGCAGTGAACATGAGTGAAGCAGGGAGGTCCGGCAGCTTATGAGCAGCTTGGGGTTGGGCCTCCAACTCTGGGGAAGTGCTTGGCTCTACGTCCTTCAATCCACGTCTGTCTCCCAGGAAGTCTTTTTAGTAAAGCTTTTCCGATCAGCCTTACCTCCTGTCCGCCTGCGGGGATCATGGAAACAGCTGGCCCGAGAGGAAAAACAGGGCTAAGTTCCAAACTTCCAGGTCTTTCCCATTGTGTTGTTTCCTACTCTGTAGTGAGGATTACATCCCTCACTTTGTGTTTAGATGCAGCTCTCTCTTTTGGACATTTCTAACTTGAATTATCTTCATCTTTCCTCCTTGGCAAGTGGGAAGCCAGGCAGAAGTAGACCAGTGGGGTGGTAGCTGAGTGGTTTCCTTTCTCCTGGAGGAGAGCAGCACGCTGGAGGGGAGATGGCCTTTCATGCTCCTGTCTCTAGAGCTTGGCTGCGGCTCGCAGGCAGCCATCACCCTGCTGCTCTCCAAGCAGTCTTGGTATGCTGGGCAATGGGAGACCTTTGAACTCTTAATTTGCTGCTCTTTAGTCCTGTTTTACATGTGCTACAGGAAGCCCAGGAGAAACCGTCTGTGTACACCTGTCCAAACCAGACCTTGCATGGTAAGACAAAGGCAAGTGCAGTAAGCATCAGTTAAACTAAAAGAGAGGTGGCCAAGAAGAAATCTTAAGTGAAACCCACAAAAAATGACTTTATCTTGTATCTTGAGCACTAAGTGAAATGGCCAGACTGAAGAACCATGGGCTTGCTCAGGTGGAACAGCTGGCACTGTCTGTGCCAGGAGCCGTGAGGCCGCCTGGCTGTGGCTGTTGCCTCAACTCACAACTCCTGAGCATTGGCTGTGGCATCCTTGCCATTGCTGGGGTTTAGCAGATGGTTTTCCTGCTTAGCCAGAGCAGAAGACTTAGAAGTGAATGTTGCTCTGCACATTGGTGCTTCAAGGCTGATGGCATTCTGCAGCTGGGGGCTCACTGCTGTGTCAGTCCCGTTGTGGTGGAGCTGGCACCTTCGGCATAGCATATGCTGTATTTTCCAGGTAAAATCAAGTAGTTGTTTTCCTTTTCTGAATAATCAGCATCACAGATCTGGTCCAGCTGACTGCATTGTGCAGAATAGTTGTCCAAAGCTGCAGATGGTTCTAGATAACATGTTATTTCCTATTCTGTTCAGTGAGTGCTAAGGGGAGAAAGCAAGATACAACTGAGCCTCAATCAGTAGAAGATAACACTGAGTTATCTTGACAATGGACTTTTTTCCTCATCTAAGGATAACTTTGGAGGACTGGCACTGTTACAGACAGTGACTGATGGTTGTGGCTCAAAGTCTACATAGCAAAGTGGTTATTGCATTGATTAAAATGAATTTGTGTACCTTGCTGGGGGAGAAAAGTTTTATTTGGTGAGTACAGATATAATTTCATATTATGCTACTGTATGAATGAAACAGCTGTTTTCAGTATATTTTGATTGTCATTTATATACCTACTGCATGGTAAATGAAATTGTGGTACCTTTAAAAGCAGCTGACGTAAAGATTTTCATTTAACACAAGAAGCTAAACTATGTTTCTCCTCTTAGCAATTTTTCCCCTAGAACCAGCGTAGTTACAGTCAGATTTAAGTTCACTTGAGTTTCAGAGGTAACAGACTGTGCTATAGTGTAAACACAGCTGGTATCGAGTGAAATAGGCTTCAGTCTTCTCTAAAGTATACAAGTTCACTGTTAGTGCAATAATAGATGCTTATTTTATTAACTTTTAGTCTGCCTGTTGGCTTCCTTCGCAAGCTAAAAGGATGAAGTGCACCATATGCCCGGCCGTCCATTCAGCGATACGGGCTGGGAGTGGAAAGCACTGCCAGAGCCTCACTGAGAAAACAAACCTATGTGCTGGTCATCCAGAGGAGTGAACAGAGGGGCTCTCACGTTGTAAGAGGGACAGAGTATCTGTAATGGTGTGCAAACTACACTACTTATACTGGTTAAAATAGGGGTAAATAATATGTAATAGGTAAGTTTAACTGCATAGTGGTACAAGTGAGGTGATGGATGCCAAATGCTATGTGGCAATGTGTGTTGCACAGAACTCAAGAACCAGCTTCTCATAGGCTCCTTCCATAAGCTGCTGTCTCTCAGTTCCACGTGGTTTTGGATTAAAAAAGTAAAATGACACAGTGGAAGTACATCCTCATAATAATTTAAATATAATTCACCTAAAACATCTCAGCTTTGCCTGACAACGCACTGAGTGAACACGTAGAGCTTGTCAGATACCAACATGTAACGCAGGCTGAGTTCTGTTGGGCTTGTTGTGTGTTGGTCTTTGAGCTTGGAGGCTGTGGCTTGGAAAATGACTGATGTTACCTGTAGCAGCAGCAGTGGTGTTGCTCCCCAGCATGCTTTATGTGCACTCACAGCGGGTCCTGTGTGAGTGGAGCCCGTGCATTGAAAGGAAGGGGGCAGATGGCTGCTAGAGGGCAGTGGGATGCTGCTCAGTGTTCTGGGAGGGTGGGAGGCATGGCTGCTGAGAAAAAACATCTAGCAGGGGGATTGCAAGGCTTCCTGGGCGTTATTTGGGAAATCTGTTGTCACTGAAAGGGCAGTTAACCTGAAAACATGATTCAAGTCGTTGTTGGCACTTCGACACTTCATAAAACCGACTTGTGTAGCTCTCAAGTCAGATCGCAGGGGTCAGTTCAGTGACAGTCCGACAAAGCCCAGGCATCCCAAAGGGTGCTGTCAGGGTGGAGCTGGTGCCCCCCATGCTGTGCCACGGAGAACAGGCGTTACTGCCCTTACAGACCTGGGACCCAGGGAGCCTTATGTGACAGCCAGGGTGGTGCAGCTCTAAGGTGTTTATAAATAACCGAAGTTACAAAATCTCATTCATCTGCGCTGCTAGAATAGAAGGCTGTACCCGTGGGGAGCATGAGGTGTGTAGTAGTTTCCTATTAGCACTGAAGAAGTTACAAAATCACCTGGCATTAGATCTCAATTGATACTGCTGTTCTGGCACAAGTCTGGGCTTTAATGGGGCTAGGGCTGGTGGGAGCAAATCGAGATGAAACGCAGAAACAAATACAATAGAACTTTAAAGTATATTTACACAAATCAGACCACGTGTCAACATCATTGCAAAACTGCTGTGAAGCGGGTGGAAGTCATGCTGGAATATTGATGTTCTGTGTGCGCTTCCAGTGCTTGGTAATCCCGCAGCGGAAAGCGCTCCTCACTTGGATACTTGCACAGCTGCGTGGTTGGGGCTGGATGGCAGCACGGGACCTCAGTCCTTTGAAACAGCTGGACTTCAGTGCATCTAAAGCAGTAAAAGGTGGGGCTGAAGCTTGTCATGTTTCTACCAGGCCGTTATATCTTTAAGAAAATGAAGCAGCTGTTTCCCTTCTGTTGCATAATGTATATGGTGTGTAGCCACTGGAATTATCAGGTGCGTTGTGTTTAGAAGAGTGAGGTAAATTCCTTTCAGTAAGAAAACATAGTTTTTTGTAAATAAGCTGTGGTGAGCACCATCCCATAAATGTAACGTTTTCTGCCTAAATCAACAGTCTTTATAGGTCTCTTTCTGCATGAGCATGTTGTGACCTGACTTTACTGCAAAAATAAAGGTTTTGAATTGGCCATTTTTGTGTTATGATGGAATTTCTTCCCCAGATTTTGGGGCTGGAGGAATGCAATGTCCAATGTGATATGAATGTTGCTGTTCATACAGTTATTTCTAAATGCTTTTTCCTGCTTTTTATTCTTCCGTGGTTCAGACCCTATTGCAAAGTGAGTGGTTTGTCTCTTGCCTGGAATGCACCACATTCAGCATTTCACTGCTTCTGCAGTTGCAGCCTCTTGGAGCAGGTGGCTTCAAAGGGGAGAATGCAAGGGGGAATTAAGGAATACTTGACTAATTTATACAGGGTACAGTGTGTGGATTGCACAGGAGTGAAATACAGTTATTTCTACTCCTGAGAGTTTTCAAGTCGAGCTATCAAGTAATGCTTACTTAATCTTACCTGTTTGAAGCAGACTGCAAACAGCATAGTTATACAAATGGTGAGGCTTAGGCAAAGGCATTTGCCTCTGACATAGGGCAAATGAAGGAAATTGCAGAAAATCTGGAGATGATGTGTGCTGAAACCTATGTGAGAATACAGATGAAGATAGTAAGTCTCTTCTCCATGTGAGAAAGAGGATTGTAGAGCTAGCTTTGTTGTTGGTGTTCAGCCACAAGTTCTGTGTTTTTTTTCTGGTTCTGCCCGTCAGAATTAGTCTTCTGAACAATAAAAATGTGTCTTGGTTGTGTTTAAAGTTTATTTTTAGATTAACCTGCTTAGAAAGCATGCCATTTGATGTGACATAATGCCTGAGTGTACAATGGTTAAGTTCACCAAACATTTGCATCTTTTGCCACACAGGTGAGCGTCCCTAAAGCTTTGCATCTGAAGTGCACCTTTTCCTATGCAGTGGATGACTGCAATGAATACTGAAGCACACCTGTGTTTTGTTAGCACAGAAGAAAGTGAGAACCACTTTACTTAGCCTTGTTTGTTAGCATTAGTTCATTTTCTGTATTTTTTTAAGTGAGACTTTGGAGTTACCCAGAGTCTTTATCATTACCTGAGAAATCCTTTGGATATCGTAACGTGCGCTGGCACAGGCATTTTTAAAACAAGATTCAGATGAGTATGCAGGGTGGATAAGTTCTCTGTCACGTTGGTGCTTTGCAGCAGGACCTGCTGGACTCGGGTGACCCTGGTGGCTTTCTCACTGAGGTCACCAGTGGATCATGAACCCTCTGGTTCAGCTGCACCTGGCGAGTCAGGGGAATTTTAGCCTGACCCAAGTCTCCTGTTTGGTTTTGCTGTGTGTGTTTGTTCAAGTGGAAAGTTTAGTGCGGAGCAGGAATGAGTGAGTGGGTGTGGAAATGCCTTTCTGGGAGTAGTGCAAACCTTACTCTGGTTTAATTACATGGGGAAAACATAGCCAAGGTATAACTAACGCTCACAAGGCTTTCAAAAACAGGTAGTGGTATAGTTTAGAAGTAAGCATCCTTTTAAGATCTGTTTCCTTGTTTCAAGTTGAGGCTGAGCCCTGAGGAGCTGTAATCCTCAAGGAAAGCCTGACCTTTTCTTTCAGGTTCCTCCTCCTTCTGCAACATCAAAGGTTCCCATAGCGCGTGTTGGGGCAAGATCGTACTTGGACATTAACTGTTAGCGCTTTGCTTTCTGCTTTCCTCCTAGTTGCTTGTTTGTGGAGGCCGGGTGCAGGCGGGAGGTTTCTGGTGGTGCAGCCCCAGCTCAGCATATGGCTGAATCCCAGTTATGTGAGCAGCCCTGTCTGGGTCACGGCACTTTGCCTTGGGAGTACGAGACTGCTCCATCTTTTCATGTCTGTTCACAAACCAAAAATGTAAATTCTACATTTTATCATCATCCAAAAGTGATTGCGGGGCTGAAATAAAAATCAGGAGGGGAAAAAGCTCTGAAAAATGTATTTTGTTCCAGTTTTCTCCCTTCTGGTGACTACTAACAGGCAAACAACTTCTGCTCTGCTCCCCTTTTCTCCTCAGAGGCAGCCGCCCTGCTCAAGTGCTGGGGCTGGAGCACCGAGAGCCAAATGGCACTGAACACGTCCCCCGGCCACGCAAGTTGCCCTGAGCCAGCACAAGTCACGATGTGCACAGCCAGGATGGGCCAGGAGCAGCCAGTAGATATTTTTTTCTGCTCAGTCACTGAATTTATCACAGTAACTGACAAATTAATGAACAAACTCATAATTAACGTCAATGAAAATTTAATTCACTTGTTATTTAAATGATGCAATGATTTTGATAGCAGTGTGTGCAGGGTTTTGTGTCACTGTGCAGTGAAGGCTGAGTGTGGGAAGTTGAAGATAGAACGGGAAAAAACAAAACTAACAACTTGGGAGGCAGCATACAGATATTTACAGTGTTTATTGTAGTCATGAAAGCTGCAGAGTTCATAGCTGCAGGAGATGAGTAAGTTCTTCGGGACGTTGGTCTATGAGCCTTTCCTCACATCACAGAGGTACAGCGTGATAAATTTGCTTGTTTGAAGCGAAGAGAAGCTTTAAGCCCTGAAAAAAGCTGGGTGTGTGGTTCTGGGGTTGCTGTTGTGTAATGAAGCACGAGAGGTTCTGTTTGCTCTTTGCTTCTGCGAAGAGTTTGTCAAAATGACATTTGTGTAGGCAGCCTGATTTGAATTTTTCCCCCTATACTCCTTACATCCACAAGTGCTCGCTTTCACCTTGGGGTGCCAGTAAGTGGGCTTTACAGGGCACAAATTTCAAGTGTAAAAAATATTTGCAACTACAGTCTGTTGTAGGTCAGTGAAATAAATTACCACGTCTTTTGCCTAAAGCATTTCATTTCCTTCATCACCAACTCCTTCAGGGAAATCTCTAGATCTACTATTTAATGCTTGTAATGGAAAAAAATGTTTCTGTAACAACTGAATATTTGCTGGTGCTTATTCTTTCACTTTTTGTTTCTCCGATCCTTAGGTTTGGACACCATTGCAACGATTGCTTTACTGACACCCCCGTTTCCTCCCTCTCCTTCTGCTTCCCCCCATACACCCAATTTTGTGTGTGCCATGGCAAAGAGTCTAACACCCATCCCTTCTTGGAGCTTTTCTTATCAAATTTAAGGTTTTCAGGCAGGATATAATGCTTCAGCGGTCAGGGAATTGAGTGGTGCTCAAAAGTGATCTTTTTCTTGTTGTCTGAGGAATATTCTGGTGTTCTCCTCTTGAATCCAAGCAACACAAAGGATGGAACGGTGCTACTTACAAAGCAATATTCTATCTCCACAACCAAAAATGCTGAAAAAGTTACTAGTACCACTGAGCGAGCCCATGCAGCAGATAATGTGTTCTGAAGCATGTTCAAAATCCCATGGTCTGGAAAGAAAGACTGCTCAGGATCTGCCTAGCTCAAGATTACAGAGTAAGGTTCAAATAAGAAAAGCTCCTAATCTCCTTTACCAGTTGTGTTTGCAGCATGTGAAGTGCAAGCTGATGTCTTTGTACGTTGGAGCTGTCACTGCTGCATTGCTGTGCGAGGCTGCAGGGCTGTTGGCCTTTGCAGCTAAAGCGCTTTCTTAGTAATAATAAATCCAGAGCTGCAGTGCCAGCAGGCTTAGAGGTGTTAATTTAATTTGCAAATATATCTTTTTGACCTGCTTGGCACAAGCCCATTCTTCAGGGAGTCCTCCCCGCTTTGGTCCTCGTCCTGCATAGCAAATGCTTGCGCCGTCTGAAGGGTGGTTCTCAGTGGTGTCTGCTTGCCTCTGCCTCCATAGCACTGCCTTCTTCTCCTTCCCATGTGGATGGTTTGCGTTGCAGAGAGCTGCAAGTCACAGCGTTGTTCTGCATGGCAGCTGGACAGCCTTGACACAGCCCACTGCCACCGTAACCTTACGGCGGTTCATCGGTGTCTTCATCTTTGCCTTGATCCCACGACAGAAAAAACAACCAGTCCTCCTCTGGCGTAGCGCCTCCTCTAGCTTAAGTCCAAGAATTAAAATTAGCGTGACTCTGGGAATTGGTGGACGCTCCTTAAAGTTCAGGATGCCATTCTTCAGTGGAAAAGAAATAGCTTGCACAGATAATCTACAGCACAAAGCTCTGAAATAAGTTCTGCAAAATTAAAATTCAGGTGGGGGTTATGCAGATTGCCTTATTTGAATATTTAAATCTTCTTTAGCTTTTTGATGACTGCTTTATCATTGTTTTCCATATATATGCAATGATGCTCATTTACAGCCTTCCCCAATCAGTTATACAGCAAATACCACTGCTATAAATAAAATGTCATTTGCAGGAGACGGTTTTGTAAGTTAAATGAGGAAGAAATATTCCCTTTGAAGAAACATTAGCCATCATCAGTTGGTCAGGATTTTCTCTGCAGGATTATTAAAAGGGGTTGCTGAAATGTGTGTTTTCCGTTCCCTTTCTTACCTGATAGTGGCCAAGGAGTACTTTGGGTTTTTTTTGGTAGTGTTTCACAGCGGTTGTCCTAAAAGAAGGAAAGGTCTGTGGCTGCAGTGGTGTGTTTCAGCTCAGTCACTGCAGTGGTTAGCTCCAGAAGGGAGCAGAGCCGCTTGTCGCCATCACTGCTCTCTGCCATGGTTGCTGTCTTAATCCTGCCGTCAGCTGCTGCTTCTCTTCAGCAGAAAAACTAATTGCTCTCTTTTTTTTCCAGTTCTTTTTGTTTTCTTGGCCAGGTCATACTTGGGCTTTTTTAGTTCTTTTTCCTCTCTGTATTGTCTACTAAATAATTCAGAATTTTTGGCCGGGAGATATTTCTGTCTTTGCTGTTAGTGTTTGAACGGTGTCAGTAAAGTCAAAGTTGTCACTACTAGGGAAAAATGCGCTTACTTTTGCTGTTAGGATCTGAAGCAGCAGTAGTATCAGACAAACACCACTTCTGCAGGTCACACAGCCACACATGAACCGCATGCCTGTGGTTCCCCCATGGGCGCTCCTGCAACTGCGGGGAAATTGTTTGGCCTCCTCTGCTGTTTGTCCTCTTTTGTGGGGAGTGAGAGATCCTGCGCTGCGTTGGTGAATCGTTCTGAATCATTTTTAAAGTAACCTAGATTAGATTAGTTTGAGGTGGTTACACACAAGACTTCCAGCTTTACAGGCACGGTGAATTTTCGTCGGCAGCATTGTCCTTGGCAGCTATGGAGCAGCTCAGGTCAGAATGCATCTCTTGGTAACAAACCTGTAGCTGGAGTGCAGGAAGCTAAGTATCCTGAGCGTGCAGTAAGCCCGTGAAACAGGATGGGGATCAAAGTAAAGGTAAGACTGCCACACTCGAACTGCAGAGGGCTTTGTCTGAACTGCTAGAGGTTAGGATGTAGAATAAGCTGCCTCCAACACTCTTTTGTTAAGGTATGTTTAAATAGGCATCGTGGCAAGCTGACTTTTGTCTTATCTAGGATTTCTGACTTGATGTAACAATCTTTACTCAAATAGTTGCGTTAGAAGGATTATATGTTTAATAAAGAAAGGAATAAGAAGTTCTGGTATTCACATTTGGAGACCCGAGTAAAGGTCTCTAAAGCCTTTAAGATGTCTTGCTCATTTATATGTACTCCCTGTCGGCCCCCATACATAATAGAACTGTGGTTTAGTTTTTCAGTTTCCCCCATTTTAAGTTGGTAATTCTGTCATGCTTTTGCTTTTGAATCAGGGAATTTCTCTGAGCAGGAAATCGTTACAGTCTTGTCAAGGCCTAATGCTTGGATGGCAGCGTGCTTCCAATGCTTCCCTTTGGTGCTCCTACCAGGGGAAAGAACAGCGAACCTGTATTTATGAAAGTGAAACATGCTGCTATTCTGATTTTCTGCTACCGAGAGCTCTCCTTATGAACATCATCTGGCAGGGGAACATCTTCTCCTTGCAGGAGAATACGAGCCCTCCGTTTTCAACTACTACAGACACCTGCTCCATCCTGCGGTGGCGGTCCTCCTTCTCCTCCTGTCGTGCCATCTCGAAGCCAGGTGGGAATACGTGCCATGCTGGGCCCTGCACGGGAGCAATAGTGGCCAGGAGGAGGAGGGCAGATGCAGCCCCTGTGCAGCTCCTGTCCTGTGCGCTGCTGGCCCCAGGGAACCTGTGGGGAGTGTTGAGTGCAGAGCGGGGGGATGCAGACGCTGTGGTGGTGCCTGCACCTGCTGTTTGCAGGGTTGTTTGCTCATGTCCCAGTGCTGCTGTGGTACTAAGGCATTGCCTGTCACAGTAATGAAGCACAGCAAGATTAAACTGTAAAAATAAGAACCTGTGGCATGGAAGTCCTAAAATGCTGTTGAACTTTGAAGCCTGTTTTTGTGAAGAAAATGACACAACAGGCCCAGAGTCCTGATCCTTAAAGGTTTGTAGTCCCATTTACTCCTGGGTCTCATCTGTACTGAGAAAGTGCTTATTAGCATTTCTGAAAGCAGGGCTTGAGCTCTGGAGGACTCGATGCCGAGGTGCCTTTGTAGCACGTATTCAGCGTATGCTGAGCACGGCTGACACTTGCTGCAGTCCCTCCACCTCTCACTTCCCACATGCAGCAGCAGCTGGCCTTCAGCACATGGGTTTAGTTGGTAGGTTGAGGCTTATTTCTTGGCAGTAAGTAGTACTGAGTCCTTGCTGGGGAAAATGAGCCTTGATTTCACACCTTCTGCAGCCACAGGTTGTGTTTGTTTTGTTTCCCTGCACTCGCTGCCCAGGTGTATGTTAACTTCTGCAGACTTAGGACTTTGTTTTGATCCAACTCCATATGACGTGATGAGTGTTTTTGATAAAACAGTGCAGGGTCTTACTTGCTTCTGCAGCTTGTATTTGTAATTATGTTTTTTTTAGAGCCACTGCTTGTTAAAATAGGCTTTCTGTCTGTTGGACAGCAGTTTGATTTGCAGTTGCATCTGTCTATGTAGTGTATGTGTTCTTAAAAACAAATTAGTGTGCATTAGTGTGCTTAAAAACAAATAACAGATTCTTAGTTCTCGTTGTTGTTGTTGTTTAATAGAAATGATTTAAACTGAATATAGTACAAAACCTGAAAACTTTGAAACCAGCTCTTTTATATTTTAATTTTCACTCTAGCCCACCCTTGTGGATTTGGTTGACAGGGGCTAGTTGCTTGCTCAGACAGGACCAAGACTGTCTGTAAGAAGTACAAATGAGATACTACTCCCTTTGTTGCTCCCAAGTATCAATGACAATATTTTATAGATACAAACCTAAGGTTAGACTATGAAGTCTGTTTTTAAATGAGCGCTGATGGAGTTGATGGGATCTGTAACCAGGTGTACATGTGTTGACAAACAGGTTTCGCTCCTAACCTTTAAACTTGTGTATTGGTGGGGTGAAAGGAAATGTCCTTGGTGTTAAGCTGGGCTTGGCTATAGATCTCAAATGACTGGAACTGGTGTGAGCCCTCACTGGCTGATGGGACCCGAGTTTATCCTGCAGTTCTGTTGGCATTCAAGGGAGAGTTGCCATGTCCATGTGTAGCCTGTGATGTAGAAGCTCTTCTGAGAAATGGGTGTAATATATTATTTTCTTTCTGTATTGTATACTATTTCAATGACACAACAAAAGAAGTAAGCAAGCAGGAGTATTCTTAATATACCAAAAGCATTTTACATGACTGGCTTTTTTTTTTTTTTTAATGTCATGTTTGCAGAGTACCTTCCTTCCCTCTCCACTTCCTTCTCCTTTTATTGATGTGGTGGCATCCATTAGATGGTTCAAGTTCAGTTTCCCTGGAATGAGGAGTTCAGTTTCAAAAAAGGATTTGGAAGATGCTGCAGGTTTTTTTTTCCCCTTTGCATGACTTGAGGCAAGTTGAGTGTCCTGATAAGGTTTCATTCAAAGATTTTCTTATAACATATGCACAGATTATAGGAGTTGGCAAAGAGGACTTCCTTGAATAAATCAAGCCTCCTAGCAGTATTACAGAGGTATTTATTACAACTTAGTTAAGACTGCATTGACCTTCATACTTTATCTGCAGGACTGATACCCCTTCATGCATTGAAATTAGTTTCCAAATCTGTTGTTCTAACAGATAAAATTTTTGCAGAGTCTCTGGTAATTTTAATGTTTCAGGTATTTAAAGATGATTTTTTATCTTTATTAATTGCCTAAAATGTATCTGCAATCAATGTATTTTTTGGTTTAAAACAACTTCCAGATACTGGATAGCTGAGTGTTACTTTTGTAATTGTATTTGTCTGCTGGTGCTGGAAGTGCTCATGCTTGATACCACTGAAACAACCTGGTTTTCTTTCTACCTTTGGAGCTAAAAGTTGTTGTGGTAAGCTGTTTTTATGGCCTTCTTTTCCACCAATAGCTCTGCCCAGGTTGCTGTGTAGGTTTCTGTATTGAGTATCTCAAGTCCTGCCAGTAGCTCAGAGTTGTCTCTTGAACAAAATTGAGTGAGTTCTATGCATTTATACTTCAAGTCAGAAGAGCAAGACTGGGTGGTGACTGACAAAACATTCAGTTATTTCATTTTAAAAATCTAAACCAGGATATTGTACCCATTTGTAATGCACCTACGGTGGGGCAGGTGAGAAGCCAGGTGTTTCTCAGTGCTGTGCCTTGTGGTGTGCGTTTCACTTAAAGGCTTCTCAAACCCACTTTAGAGGGTCCCATACCCCAACGGCTCTTACGTTGCTGCTGGCAGTTTTAACTCTTGCGTTTCACTTTCTGTTGGGCAGCCATCTGCATCGCGTCAGTATGTCATGGGGGATTCGATACTTAAAGTGGTGGGGATCCAGGTGTGCAGGCAGGAGCCATTTCCTTGCTGTTTGTCAGCTCTACTTCGTCTCGCGATGACTTTTACTGCATGTTCCTGGCAGAACATGCACTTGTGCTTAACGTGTAGCCCTGTGGAGATGGCCTTACCAGCTGGGTAGCGCAGCACGGGTTGGAAAGACAGATCCCGTCATTTGTTTAGCTGGAGCTGAGCATTTCAACATTTATTAACCAGCCTTCCCAGCTTTAAGTGTGTTACACAGCTGGTGGTGCTCCGTCGAGGGTCAGAAGCAGCTGGACCTCGGGCAGGTGCTGGGATTGGAAAAATCACATAAATTCATATAGCCTCAATGAAAGAAGATAAATGCCAAATGTTGCATCAGCAGACTTGGGTTAAATAGGTTGTTGTTTTTTTCTGTGGTGGACTAGTAGCCCTGTTAAAAGGTTAAGTGTACAAGCCTTGATCCCATTTTGTGACAAAAGGACTCTCCTTTTCTCCGTTAAACCTTTTTATCCTAATAAAAATGCACATGCACATACAACATTTCCACGTCTTTGAGGCAGAAAGGCTTACCAGGGCTGCAACCTTTCCATCTGCTGCCAGGTTTTTGTGTCTTGGTCTGTGCAAACCCACCAATTTGCTCTATTATCCTGACACAAGGGGCTCCTGCAGAAGTTGGCCAGCGCAGCAAGCTGCCTGCCTCGGCTGCATGCGGGGAGGCGATGGTAGCACCGTGCCTCATGCTGCTGGTGCCAGCCTCCTGGGGAGGCTACCCAGGCAGGGAGGCTGCACAGGCTGGGCTGCTGCCTGCCAAGCTGAGGGCAGATCCCTTTCCTTTGCTGCAGCCAGTGCGAAGCCTCTGCTCAAGGGTTGGGATGTGCCGCTGGGGCGTTGCTCTGTCAGCACCTCGTAGGGGTGCCTCTCCAGGACCTGAGGGCATCTGCTCCTGAAGAAGCGATGCTTTAAATGTGTGTTGGTAACTTACTGCTCTGCTTCCAGCAAATCCCAGCGTTTGGTGTTCTGCCCACGGGCCTGGGGCAAACCCTGGGAAGCTGGCAGAAAGAGAGGGGTTTTCAGTAAGCCCTTAGGACAGGAAAACACGTGCATTATTGCAAAGGAGTGTAGCGGCACTGTGCAGTGTGCTCTGTGTGGGCTGACCTGACTCCCCTTCGTGGGTGTTTGCAGCGCTGTAGTTGCCTTTGTGTGGACAGCATGTAGTGTGCCCCGGTGCCAGGCGAATTACTGCGAACCAAAATTGCTGCTGATGGCTGCATTTGGTATTCTTCCTAGCACATCCTTTGCACCATTTATATTTTCCTTAAATTTCTTTGGAAATACAAGAAAGTAAGGTTTGCGTTCTTCAAATGAAGTTCTCCTGAGGACTCTTGGTCTTGCTGTTGCAGTTTGGGGAACAAACAGCTTGGGGCTGGCTTCTAGGGAAATGGGTTTACTGGAGCACAGAAATGTAAGGGTGCAGCTGCGAGGCCTGCGGGTCAGCCACAGGAGGTCACAGTGCAGGTGTGGTGGAGGGATATGCTAAGTTTTAATAGTTAATCAATCCAACTCTGGTGATAGTAGGTTCTATTTGAATATATATATATATATATGTGTATACGTATATATTTATAATCCTCACGTTCAATGGGTTTTGTTCATAAAGGCCATGCAGGAGCTGTTCAGATAACACTTGCATGCACTCTTGGCAGGCATGAAGCTAAAAGGGATCCTGTGCCATGTCTTCAGGAAAGCTTTCCTTGCAAAGAGCACGAGTTGAGTGTTGAGACAAACCCAGATCTTGTCCTCACATGTACAAAAACCAGATAGGTTGATAGGAGTAGAGGCTTCCTAAAGATATCAGAGCAGTTGTTACATGAGAAATTCTGAATGCTTTTAAAGAAATAACAATGTCTCCGGAAGGATGGCTGTTGGTTGCTGCTGTTGGTGTTGTTGGCCAGAACGTGAGTGTGTATGGCTGAGTCACCAGGCGGAGCTGCTGGGCAGGGGCTGGCAGCAGGACGCTGTACCCGGGCCTCGGAGGGAGGAGCACAGCTTCAGGGCTCGATGGTAAGGGACCGCTCAGGGATGCGATAACCGAGGGCAGTGGACTCAGACTAGATTTGGTCACAGCTGGTCTAGCAACTACAAAAACCATGAAAGCATAGCTACCGCTGTTAGTTATTTTTTAAAGAGCAGAATAATACTGGAATGTTTTGCTTTAGTAGTGGGGCCACCAACATGCTATCAAGATGGCCTAAAGAAAATGTTGCCGGTCACACCTCCAGTAAAGGATGAATTAGCGATCTGTGTGTCACAGAAGCAAACAAATACACTCCTGTTTACAGAGCCACTGCCATATGTATATGTTAAAAAAATACTTCGAAGAGCTGGAAGTCCACCCAAAGTTTCTGTCTGTATTGGACAGGAAAATTTCTTCAACAGCTGTGACTTTAGTGACATTGGTAGCATTTTTATTTCTTTGTTATGGAAGCATCAAACTTTATTTTGCCTATCTGTAGTCCACATTCTGGGCTTTGCAGGGCTGTTTTGGAAAGATTTAGTGTGCTGAGTGCTGAGCTAAGGGATCTGTGGCAGATAGTGGCATTCACAGGAAAGAAAACTAGAATTGTGTTTTCCTAGTCACGGGACAGCACTTAAAATGGCTTGAAAATTGACATTCCACCATAAATTGGAGCTAGTGAGATGTCTCACGCTTTGTCTTTCGTTTGTGGACGGTCAGACACTAGGGAGGCATATTATGCTTGTGAAGTACTTTGCTTATAGAGGTGGCAGTTGGAAAATCTGTAAATGCTAGGCTTTCAACTGATGGTGACTAAAGAGAAGACTAAAAGACAAGAAAGGTCTTAAACCCTGTCCTGACTCTACAAGGCTTATTGAACCCGGAGCTTGCCCCAAACCTAGCGTCCTGGCGACCCCTTCTTGGAACAGCAGGATGGATCCCTGCTAAGGCTCCCAGCAGGAAGGATGTGACAGGAGGGGATGGGGCACAAGAAGAAAAAGAAGGCATAAAAGCAGGTATGCAGAATGCTGTGCTTCCCAAGCAAAGAACTTGAGAGCGTGGCTGTCCTCACTGAAAGCTGCTTATGGGCCCTCTGGTGCTGCATGCACAGAAAAACAGTAAAACTGAAGTATGCACAGAAGAACAGGAACTTAGAGAAGTGTGATTGTGGTTGTTGAATCACAAAACACATGAGGAGCAAGAATTGTACTCCATGTGGCTGGTTAGCCAGGAGGGCTGGTTTTGTGCCTGCTGTGCACGGTGTGGATGGAGTGAAAAAATCCTGGACAGGGGAGAGGAGAGCAAGCAGCGCCTCGGTAGCAGCTCTGTGGGGTTCAGGCGATTTGTTTGTCCAATGTCACCGAGGTGGTCATGCAGACTTTTGCTGATCTGTGAACTTTAAATGGTTCCTTACTGTCACAGATCTTCTACCGTCAAAAGATTTCTTCTACTGAAGACTAAATATTTGCTTGCTTTTGCCTCTTTCAGTCCTGGTTTTGAGGATGAGATTTTTCAAAGAGGGCAAATGCCTCCTGCTGATTTGCTGTGCCTGTAACTGGCAGCGTCCTGCTGAAAGGGCAGTGGGCTACCTGGCCTTGACATTTTCCTCCAAAAGAATGTGGCTGTTTTCAGGAAGCACTGACCTCTAATTCAGGGGATTTTGGTGCTTCTGTACTGTTAGTGTGTTGTTACAAGACAGGGAATGAAACCTGCCCTGAGCAGCCTTGTAGCTGATAGCTTGAAAGTTTTCTTCAGTGCTGAAGATTTTGGTTCTGACTGACAGATTTGCTTTCTGGGTATCTTTCTTTTGTCTTGTGCTGAAAATACTAACAAAAGGAGTTTGCAGCTACTGTGATACGAACCTCACCAGTATACCTGTAATGGATCGCATAAAAATGGTCATGGGAAATCAAGTACTGCACATTGCAAGTGGACTGAAAATAAAGTTGGCTCCTACCCAACGTAGTTTGGGTTCTGGTTGTGCTGTACAAGTCTGTTGAACAAATCCTACTGCTTAAATACAAGGCTGACAGGAGAATGCTTGTTTCAGAAGAAACACTTCAAAAGAAGCTGTCACCCTAGAAGATCCTATCCGATTTTTGGCTCTCTTATCAGTGACGGTTGGCAGGGACTCTGGCGGGTTGGAGTCCCTTTGTCCTTGCAGAGTGTGAACATGTCTTCGTAAGGGCTAATGTTCTCCGCAGAGCTTATCTCCTCAGTGAGAGACCCCACGCAGCTGCATTTCAGCCAGCTTAGATCTGCAGCCATGTTGATAAGGCGTGTGGTGTGGGAGCACCCGTTGTGTGCAGGTCTCTGATCCCGGCATGTCCCCCTTCTCCCGTGGCACCCCATCCTCATTGTGCAGCCAGTGAGATGGCTAGTGCCTCGTCATGACTGACTGCAGTAATGTTAGATTAGGAAAAAGGTGGGTTTTTTTGTTTGTTTGTTTTTGTTTTTGTTTTTTTTTTACCAAAAAAAAAGCCATGAAGCTGCCTTTCCCAGCCTCAGGACCATGTGCCAGACCACCCCAGCAGTGAGACTAGGCTCACTGCTGTGCGTGTTGGTGCACACCTTCCTGTCTCTCCATCCAGCTAATTGTGTCGTAGAAGTTACAGATCTTAACTACAGAAGAGCTTTTACGATGAACTCGTGCATTAGATGAACTGGGAATAATCACTGAAGGGGTCACTGTGCACAAGGAAGCGTAAGCACTCATGGTTGTTTCCTATTTATAACCGCACGCCGAGAAAGGCTGCTGCTGCTGGGCACTCGCCTGTCCCTGCTTTGTGCTGAATGTTGTTCCTTCCGAATGATTTTCTGACAGGTGTAGCAGAGGGCTGCTTTTGTCCCGAGTGGTTTCTCTGCTGAAATGCCAGCAAGAATCTCCACTGCGAACACTGGGCCTGATCAGAAGTTGTGCTGAGCAGGGCACCGTTAAACCACAAGCATGAGTCTCACAACAAAGAATTTGTTATAGAAAGCCTTAGATGAAGTATGTGTGCTTTCTCTCCTCATAAGGAATATGTAATTAGTATATCTTTGAAGTAAGAAAGCATAGGTATATATGTGTGAATCCTCTCCTCCCCACTCCAGGGTATGCTCCGAGGATAACTAAAAGGACCTTTTCTTTTGGTCCTGCTTTGGCAGTGGATTTTTCTCAGTGGCCGAGCTGAAGGTTTCAGATGCTGAAGAATTTCTTCCCCTGCTCTGACAGACCTCTGCAACAGGTTTCCTGCCTGGCTCTGTGGAGTGAGGCTCCCTCTGTGCAGACACCGGGTTTTTAAGGAGATTTTGCTGGATGCCTTTGCTTGAAGGAATGTGCTGAAACCTGATCCCTTCTGTAGCTTCTTCCCCGGTCCCTAGGAATATTGCATGTCCCCATTGTCTCATGCGCCTTTGTTTTAAAATAATATTAAGCCTCAGACACCAGCTGATTTACTTTAATTCAACATCCAACTTATGTTTGATTTCTTTTCATATTCAAGTGAGCCATCTGGCTTTAATGAACTGTAACTGTTTTTAATGCTGCCTCCAGTTGCTAACATCTGAATATTTCATGTGCTGAAAGGAGGTTTGAAATGCAGAAGTGAGACTGAAGAGTCCAAAGTATTTCCAAATCATCTCTGTTCCAGCAGCACTTGATCTCCCCTCCCCTCGAGGTTTATCAAAAGGTAATCTTTGGGGTGCCAGACTGCACTCATCAGCCATGGTGGGTGCTAACTGCAAGTACTCTCAATGTTGTGTACATAAAATACCAGTGCGGCTTATGAAATCTGAATAACCACCCAACTTGGGCAGAATATCAATCAGCTTCAACAGGAGCTGCCAGGATTTGGCATCTTCTAAATAAACAGCCTTTTAATTTTGGGGGGTGTTTAAATATTTCCTCATTGTAAACAACAACAAAAAATAGTTTTACGTCATGTAGTTTAGTTCTAGAAGTGAATTGGGAGCTGGATACCATAAATGAACAATATCTTAATTTCAATTAAATTTCAAGGGTACTTTGCCAGGGTTATACTGATGGAAACTAGTGATATATCCCCAAATTTGCTGGGTTGTGTGCTTCACTAGTTTTTTTCACAGCATTGTCTTTGTTTTGGCTTAACAGAGTGACAGCTGATAGAATTCCTATAGGTCACGACCAAGAAATACTTCGATTAATGATAAAAAGTGCGTAATTGGTTAGGTCTTCACTGTGTGCCAAGCATCGTGCAGGTTACCAGCAACCTAATCTTCTAATGCTAGTTCATAAAATAAACAGAAGTTTAGATTGAGTCTGTCTGCAGAAGGAAACCACCTTCAGCAGGGGTGGTCAGGGAATGCCGCGGCTTTGGCTTTCCCACACACCGCTGTCCTGAGAGCATGGAAGGCAGGTATGTAAGAAACAGGTGGTGGTTGTTGGAAATTGCTTTATTTCTCTTAAGCTCTGCTAAATTTCTCAGTAAATTTCTCACAGGGACAAAGCCGAATCGCGAGTTAACTGATGGCTTTGTGGGTATCCACAGAAGCCAGACTTTCTGAGCTGGAGAAGAGCAGGTTGGGAGCAGTACAGCAAAAACTGGCAGCTGAGCTCCGTCCAGTAGCATTCCCGAAACTGTAAAGAATAAAGCCATACAAATATCTTCTACATGGTAGGATTTTGTTGCATTATACCCCTATTTGAAAGGAGCTCTTAATGAGATACTTGGTCTTGCATGTGCACAGATTTTTGTTCCTCACTTGGTAATGGACATTTTCAAGTTGTTAGTTCCAGAGAACTTCCTACACCACTGAGCAGTGTTGGTGGATATTTCTCTATTCTGTTCCAGTTTTTGTTTTATTTTTGTGTGTGTGAAGCTCACAGCATTGCATGCAGGAAAGCCCAGCGGGGCCTCTCAGTGTTTTGTGTTACAGTTCCCTAAAATTCATGCCAAAAACAAGCTCAGTCTACTGAGCAACTTTGGCATCTCCCTTTGAGTTAACACATGACTTGAGTTTGGTTGGACCTGCAGCCATCTAGCAACCTGGATGCTCCACCATCATGCACACCAGCATTTGCAGCCTGCTGCACTCAGTATTTTACAATTACACCATGGAAATCCTCCACTTACAGGCAAGTGATTGTCCCTCTCTGCTCTGCACAGCCTCACCTCGAGCACTGTGTGCAGTTCTGGGCACCACAGCACAAAAAGGATGTAAAACTGTTGGAGTGTCCAGAGGAGGGCTACGAAGATGGTGAACGGCCCAAAGGGGAAGACGTATGAGGAGCGGCTGAGGTCACTGGGCCTGTTCAGCCTGGAAAAGAGGAGGCTGAGGGGAGACCTCATGGCAGCCTACAGCTTCCTCATGAGGGGAGTGGAGGGACAGGCACCCATCTCTTCTCTCTGATGACCAGCGATAGGGGCCGAGGGAATGGTGTCAAGCTGTGACAAGAGAGGTTCAGGCTGGACATCAGGAAGAGGTTCTTCACCAAGGGGGTAGTCGCACACTGGAACAGGCTCCCCAGGGACGTAGTCACTGCACCAAGCCTGTCGGAGTTTAAGAAGCGTTTGGACTGTGCTCTTAGTCATGTGGTCTGAATTTCTGGGTAGACCTGTGTGGGGCCAGGAGCTAGACTCGATGATCCTTATGGGTCCCTTCCAACTCGGGATATTCTATGATTCTACTTTGGGAGAGGTTTTTTTTCCCCTTTGGTTTTCTTTCCAAGTTCTCTGCATCTAAACGGGGGAGACACATCCTTAAGAACTTGCTTTGCATGCAGACCCTGAGAGCCTGAAGATACTGCTATCACAAGTGACGGTGACACTGCCCCTTCTGTCCCCGAGCCTGGCCTTACGGGAGCTGCCTTCTCTGGTCACCCTGGTAGACTGCTGAGCAATGAGGCGGGCAAGCTGGCCACCTCAACTTCCCTTTAACAGAGCTGCTTCTTCAAAACACTTCAGTTTTTAACAAGTAGACAAATTTTCAAAGGAAAAAACATGCTGTTAGTTTTTTTTTTCAGACCAGCTGTAATTCACAGTCTGCTTATTTGAATGACAATACAAATGAAACTGCAGCCTGCGTAAAGCTGCTTAAAGTCTGCAAGCAGTTGTAGTTGGACGGAAAATGATCTTCAGTCATTGATAGCTATCTTGTGGCCAGTCCAGTTACAGTTTCAGAAGGGAAATCACAGTGGCACCTCTAAAAGGTCAATCTTTCACCTTGCAGAATCTTTCACCTATTTATGGTGCTCATTTTGAAGTAAGGTTTTGTTTCCATCTGCTAGGCAGCTTGTGTTTTTTAGGGATTTGTCCATGTTATAGCAGGGGGAAAAATTGTTGTTGTTTTCTTTCTTTTTAAACCTTGGAAAAAAGAAACAAACAACCTCTCTAAGGATTATCAAGTAGTCTTCATAGACACTCCAGGTGTACAAAACTCAGGACAATTTAAGACTTACAAATGTTTAAGGCTTCCCTCTTGAAAACCGTAGTTGCTCAAAATGTGTTTGGGTGAGAAATGCAGCCTTTGTTTTTTTAAAAAAATCCGTCATTTCTAGTACATTGTTTAAAAAGGAAAACAAGATTCTTCCCAGGCGTTCAACAGAAATGCAAAGGACATTTGAAGATGATTTTTTTTAATGATTTTTAAGCTAATAATTTGTTTCCAGGGCTAGAGGCCCAGGTGTAAAAAAACACTTGTGTTGGGCTTGCTTTAGACCTGTCCTTTTTCAGTTTCTACGAGTAATAATGAAATGATGATTTAATTGCTCATAGGAATTGCAGTAATGGTTTGAAAGCCATGGCTTCTAATCACAAAATGTTTAGGAGCATATTTCTGCCATCTGTACTTTGTTTGCTTTAACGTGATAGCTTAAAACCAGGTTATTTTTGCCTGGTGTTCATCAAGGGCAGGAATAGCTTCAGCCTCTGAGACCCAGCGTGTGTGTGCACATGTGTGTGTGTAGTGAATCCACAGTGCAAAAACCAACCACCTTCGGGGAGTTTTTAGTTTTTTACATGCGCCATTCTGGCATGTTCTGCACAACGATAGCTTCTGGATTAGGGCTAGTATAGGAAAATGTTAAATGCCTCAGCAATCTATGATTGTACGGCTTCTCTTTTCGTAGGGTGGGTTTGTCAAAACAGACTGCACATTTCTTTTTGTCCTGCTGTCACCAAAACAATTTGGGGCTCTATTGGCAGAGAGGAGTATTAGATTGGAGAGAGGTTGTGTTCCTTGGAGATACTGAGATTTTTCTCACAAATTTTCTCAGACAAGATCTTGTGCGAAGCTATTTTATTCATGATTGCAATAGTGGGTGTCCTGCAAGCAGGAGCGCACAGTAAAAGTATCATAACCGTATATTCCCTATTACCCAACACCTGATTTCTCCCGTTTCCTCACTGGCTGAGTACTACAGGTTCCCAGCCTACTCGACGCACTTCTATACCATCTATGTACAATTTGATTTGACCAACTGTTAATTCCTCCTCTTCCTTTTTTTTTTTTTTTTTCCCTTCTTCCGTTGTGACTAGAGGGCCCATGATTTTTGTTTTTACTGATTTCGTACTGCTCATTCTGTTTTTCTTAGCTATCCTCCTTATTTTGGGACAGTGGGACCTTCCCCTTACCTGCTTAACATACTCCCCACTGCTGTGCCGCACAATCACTTTTGAATATGCAAGGTTAGTGGAATTTTCCACGGCAAAAACACCTTCTATTGCAAAAACACAACTTTGTTTCTCACAACTCCCCTCTCTTCTTTTCTTATTCCTGTTGTTGCTTTCGCACCTCTTCACATCCCCCACTCTTGAGTTTTTCCAACAGTAGGGTGCAATATTCGTCTTCAGATGTCACAGGGAATGACAGATACATGATGCTGTTATTATTACAATACCAACAAATAGTTGAGCCAATTTCCATTCAGGTGACCATGAAGTTCATTTCTCCCAAAAGTTTCTAAATCTCCAGGAAATAATGAGCCACTCTATGTAGGATCTTGGTTTGTTGTTGTTGATGTTTTTTTTTGTTTGTTTGTTTTTTCTCCCAAATATTTTTGAGATCAGTTAAGTTCGTCCCATTTGATCTATATACATACAGCAACTGGCACTAACTACAGTGCACGCTCCTCCTTGTGAGGTTAGCAATAAATCCAATACCATTCGATTCTGGAGTACTATTTTTGCAAACTTGTTACCTCCTTTTGTAGTGCCTGGAGTGCATTAGGAGTGCTATTTTCTAGTTCCTCAATTATAGCCAAGATATCTACAATAGCTTTTTCTAATTCACTCACCCCTAACTTTTTTTTATTATTATTTTTTTTTCCCCTCAGGATCTCTTCCTGAATGTCCTGGCTGCCAGCAGGATTGAAAGTGGGAGGCAACTCATGACCACCAAACAGTGACAGCCTCGGGTCCCCCTGCTTCTGGCTGCTTGGAATAACCACTGGGCTACTGTGGAGATGAATGGAGAACAGCAGTATGATGCAGGTAAGAGTGGTGGAGCTCTGGGGCTAAAGGTTCTCAAAGTATTTGGCAAGCAAGGTGAGGCAAGCTCAAATTTTAGTTACCGTGGGTTATATTCTGACGACTGAGCTTAAGTTTGGTATCACTCTGTTTCAAAAGCAAGGTGTATCATTGGCTTAAAGGAGAGCAAATTCCGACCCACCCTAGTAATTATGTTTCTAAGAAGCTGTGTCTTTCCCCTTTGTGATGCCAGCATGAGATGAGCTTATCGCTACTATTTTAAGGCATTTGCCTGTCAAAGTGGTTAATGTTATCTTGTTCTGTCCTTGTGTGCCTTCATGTTGCTCTTAATATTCTCACAGGGTTGTGCTGCTGGTTTAAGAAGTCAGATAATCGAAGCTGTGTGGTGCTGTTGTAATCTGTCCTGGTTTTCTGAAGTTCCTTGCTGCTCCCTTTGATGGGCTTGGGACATCAGCTCCTGACCTGCTGCAGAGTGGTATATTATGATACATTAGCTCAGGTTTTGGTTCATCTTGAAACACCAGGCTGAGGAGAATGTCTGTCTGGGATGGCTGGGGATACTAACAGCTTTCTGAAACAGAGATCTTAGGTTGTATGCTCGCACGGGGGCCATCTGTTTTCCTGACTTTGCTGCCATAGTTTGTTCCTTCTTGAGAAGGTCCCTACCCACAGTGCAGTGTTGGGACAGTTAATGAGAGTTTATTTGTAGTTACCAGTATAAACCATTTGGTTAGGATTTTGCAGAGTATTATTGTCCTTTGACACTTGTCCGACAAGCAGCCCTTCTCACAGGACAATTCACCATTGGTAATTTTTGTACCTCTACTTTATGGAAGTCTGATTGCTGCGAGTGTTACTGAAGAAATGTTAAACGTGATTTTAATCTACAGTGCTTTTAGCAGAATGTTAACACCTGCTATCTGATGCTGAAACGGTCTTTTTGATTATTAATTATAGCCAATCTCTCAGGTTGTTGTCAACGTTATATCCTCAAATAAGCAAGAAAAAGCAGCATGCACAAGTATGCAGAATGTTTCCAGGCACATGCAAATGCAGTTTCCTCTGCTACTGGGAAGTGCTAACTTCTGTCAGGTTGTATAAGAAAGAGTTTTTGCAGCTGAGAAGAACAGTAAGGAGATGTATATGTGGTCAGCAGCAGGGTGTTCACAGGCTGATGGCACACCGATCTGTACTAAAACCTTTATTGAAATGTTTCCATTTTGCTCTAAAAGTAGCAGAGGTCACCCAGTCCTCTCTGCCCGGAATAGCTGGGAAGGGCTCCCTGTTTCTTGTAATTGCTGAACAGGTATTGTCCTGAGCATCCTTTTAGTGTCTGGTTTGCGTACATTTGGCTGTGAAAAGCAGGTGATAACCAAGAGAGCTTTACTTGCTCAGTGCAAAGGCAATTTCCAGCAAATGCTCACCATGTAAACATAAACACAGTGGTTTTGGTGTTGCACCTTTGACTAGTGTTTTCTGCAGTGCTTTGATTTAGACCAGTCCCAACCACCACTAGAATGTTCACTCCCTCCTTTGACTGGTGTCATGCTTCCAGCTGATGAATTTTAGCAGGTTTTGGAGATTCCACTGTTTTTCTGTGGGAAAGACAACTTTCATTCTTGTCACAGTCTTCCTCAGCTGCTGAAATTCTAACTTGTCTTTATTTATTCATGGCCTTGCAGCTGGTATAGAAGGAAAAGATTAACTGTTGCTAAAATCAGATTTAAATATATCTAAGTTTCAGCGTGAGAAACCTTTAGATTAGCTTTAACTGAAGGTCTTGCAGACTTCAATGTGATGTACTTAAATGTCCAATGTGACTGTTTTCAACTCAGGCACAGTAAAGATACATGAAAGTTATTTGCACTGAGAATTTAACTCCAGTCCAAAAGTCAAAACAGTCTGGTGTAGACTGCTTCCATTCTAGTTATATTTAAGTGCTCATGTCCTTAATATTCCACTACCATCTTGTATCCAAATGATACAATTCAGTATTCTTCCTCTACCTGTATGTGTCAGAGAGCAACAGGAAGTAATTCATAGTTAAATCGAGAAAGGAAGAGTAGATGTTGAAAATAATGCTAGTAGAAATAGTGATAAATAGGAAGAGGTATGCATATCCAGGAAGCTTTGAATATTCTTACAATTTTCTGACCTTCAGAGCGAATGTGCATTCTCCCCAGAAGCTCTGTAGGACACTTCTCAGATTTTACTTACAAAATATGTTGGCTTGATTTGAAAGTCTTCTTGGCAAAAATGAGTTGTATGGCAAGGCCACAGGGATGAGAATCACACCCGGTTTCTCTCCCTGCCTGTGCCAAGGTTGTGCTTTGCCACTGAACTAATGTGTGCTTCAATCTCCTGTCTAATATAGAAGAGTATGTCCCATTACATAGTGGAAAGCAGAACTTGTTCAGGACTCGCAAGCAATTGAGGATATGGAGAGGAAGAGAGAACATACATACATGTACTCAAATACAGCACTGCTTAACAAATTGTGCTTTAAGATTAAATGGATAAAACACATTTTTGCTTGTTGTCATCCGTCATCCTAATCTACAAGTTTTCTCACAGTAGAATTGAATTACTTGTGTAAATAGAAGAGGTTTGCCTGTGCAGTTTGAACTCGGATTAATTTGGATGTCTAATACAGATATATGGCCCCTCAGGCATTCATCTTCATTAAACCGGTCCTCTGTGTATCCCAGCATCTGCTAACCCACCAGAACGGAGCTGTGCAGCAGGACCTGCCAAAATCTATCAGTGGACCGGATCAAGGATGTGATTTAAAGAGGGCCCTGCTCCACTGCAAGTATCTTACCAGTAAAAATAGAAAAGCAACTGGGCAGTCAGTGTCCCATAGCTTGACAAGGCCATCAGCTGAGCCTGCCTCCTAGAACTAGTTTCAAGAGAAGCCCTGGGTGTGCTGGTCAGATATGGCCATCAAGGGGTACAAAGCGATCCGAGCCCTTCTCCCCATGTCGCAGACCTGGAAGGAAATGGCTCTTTGAGGTAGGAAAACACACAGGCTGCAGGGCCCGGGGATTAGCGAAGTGAAAAGGACCTGGGATAGCTCTGATCAGTTTGGGAACTGGTTTTGACCCTACTTAGAGGCAAAAGGGTAGCAGGAGCGGCATTCAAGCAGACTTTCTGGGAGCTCCTTGTGGCAATTAAGTGGCAACATAAGTTACTAATTGACCCTTTCAGTGTGTTAAGTGACCTGTGCCTCATTTAAGGAGCTTAACTGCCCCTCAGACAGCTATCTGATGATCCCGTGTTACTGAAGGTAAGGCAGGAGCTGTCCCGGCAGTACTCCCAGCTGAATCTGCCTGGCTCTCCAGCATGCTAAACTGCACAGAGTGGTCGCTTTGCTTTGTTTCTCTCTGAGCAGACCGGTATGCTTAGACATTGCAGCACAGGGCTTTGGGGGCTGGATGAGAGCCGGGTTGTTGCTGTTGTTTAGCAGCTTTATGCTAAGGAGGAAAGGGGTGAGCGGCGCGAAGTCCGAGCAAGTTCATTCTGAGGTTTGCCTGACCATAAATGTTCTGTTCGAGCTGGTGTTTCTTCCCGCTTTGGTTCACCAGCTGTAAACTTAACCATTTTGATGGCTATGTTAAAGTAAAATGTTGTTTTAATGAGTTAAGAAGTCTTACTTTGTTTTTTTCAATGAGGCTATATTTTTCTTAGAATGACTTGCAGCCAAAACTTGGCTCAGCTGCACCCTAGTTTGCAAACAGCTGTGTTCTGTGACTTACCCTCTCTACTCCCTCAAAATTTGTTAAATCAAGGTACTTGCTTTTGAGTTACTTGCTTTTGTCCTTTTCCAGGTCTGTTTCTGCAGTAAGTTAAAAATTATCCTCTAAAATTGGTGATGATACTCAAGCTCCAAATTTTTTGAGCTCTCAGGCTTGTGAAAGGCCAATATAAGCAAGTCTGTTTAAAAATAGCAAAATGAAATTGGATTGGGGAGCAATATGAGCTGCTTTTAAAACAGATACTGTTGTCACCAAACAAAAGCTATCTGAAGGTGCATTTTTAAATTTGGGGAAACATTCCTAGAATTCCAATGAAAAGTCAAAAATGAGCTCAACGTTCATTTGAAGAGAAAATGAACACACCACACCCTGAGAATTTAGAGGTTTTTAAGATGATTTAAAGTAGCTCAGACTTCTGGGCAAATACTTGCCCCTCTCTGTTCAAGGAATAAGAAGTGCCATGAAGCATTCGTAGCAGATTTTCAGCATGTCCATGGCTCTGATAAGAGAATGTGATAGCATTTCATCCTTTTTTTTTTTGGACACTTAATGTTTCCTGCTTACATTACTGCTCCTTGAAAGAAGAATTGCCACCTGTCCTAAGACTGAGAGCATAGGGAATGTCAGCATTGTGTAACCTTTGCTGAGCTCTCCCCACGCTTAAGCCACACTCGGATTTGTCTGTTCCCATGTAAACATGGCCCCAGGTTTCCTGGTACAGAGAGATGAGCATCTCTCGTCTTCATTCACAATGACAGCTGTGGTGTAGACTGTAGAACCAGTCTAAAAGTGAAAACTGAAAGCCTTACTTTTGTCTCATGTCCCTGCCATGCCTTTTCGCTACTGAAGCTGTAGTTTGTGTCTAGGTTAAAACTGCCACTTCCATAGGGTGGGAGCAAGCCTCCCTTGTCATCCTGCCCTGTGCCTGCAGGAAAAAAAAATACAGGGGCTGTGTGGTGAACAAAACTGGGGAGTAAAATCCAAAATGTTCTGGTTGCAGTGTCTTCCCAGGAAAGTGGGTTACACATTAGAGAAAAAAGGGAACGGGAAAGAGCAGGGAAGTGATCCAAGAACTGAAGGGGAGACCATGGGTGGAGGGACAGATGTGATAATAATGATAGAAAATATGACTAAGTTGTAGAGTGTGGCTCGCACTACAGGTGCTCTCTTCCCTGACAGCATGAGTGAGTGTACAACTGTGGCTTGAGTGGTTTTAGCCCATTTTGGCTTTAAATGCATCCAGAAATGAGGTTTTCTTGCTCTGAAGAAACTGTTGCACCTTAAGAGCTGGTGACTAATTTGAAGGTTCTTGATTTCCGTTGTGTCTGGAGCTGCTTTTCTTAGAACTACCCTGAATCCTTCTCTGTGCTTTTGGCATCTTATAACACTGAAATAAATACTTGCTTAAAAAAGCTTTTATTTATTTATTTATTTTTAAAAAAGAGGGGAGTCTTATTTTGAACTTTTAAAAGTCTTTCTTTTCAAATCACTTATGGTATTGCTGTTTCCAGGATGTTTTTTAATTGAACACACTGAAGGTCTGGTGTGCCCAGAACTTTTAGTCTCTTCCTAAATATTTATTGATACAAACACAGGGCTTATGCCTGTACTCCCCTCTCTTAGATTTATAAACAATTTATGCTTAACCAGAATACTCAGGATCTCGCTATTTTTCAGACTAAATCTAACTTACAGTGCCCTTCACATACAAAAAGAGGTGAAATAGTACTGTTTGTGTGTTGAAATGCATCACTGAAGTTCATTGCGCACTTACATAGTCAGTCATTTAGAAGTGGTCTTTGCTGGAGTTCTTAATAGGCCAAAACTTTAGCCAACAGGTTGCTGGATAGAAGATGTTTGGCTTCTCTTCCAGATGCTGGTTCCGGCGTGGAAGAAATGGAATTCAATTGGGATGAGTATCTAGAAGACACAGGAGCTATCGCAGCCCCTCATGGATCTTTTAAACATGTGAGTAAGGGATTGTGTCATTACCGATTCCTACATCTTTTTTTTATACACTGAATGTTTAGGGTTTCTTTGAATGAGTTGATGCACTAAAATCTGGAAGACTAATGAAAATCATGTTTCCTAGAGTAATGAGAAATGTGGAATTTCTATTTTTATTATTGTTTGTCATCTTCTTGTTTGTACATAGCACAGGGTAATCCCATCCCAATGTGCTGAAAGTTAAGGGGTCCCTTGTCTTTTCTGCACCAGAGGATAAGCTTGATTTTTCTCATGAAGACTGAACTGACCAGTCTCTTTTCTTTGGGGATTTCAACTAGTCAACAGCTATGGAGTAGCTGCGCTTCAGAGAATGGTGCCGTAGAGTTCTTGAATAGCAGAATTCAGATGTGCTCTCAAAGAAAGTTTTAATGATAGTTCTTGAGGAGGCCAAGGAAAAAACAATAGCTCTGTTGAACGGTTGACTTTAATAATTAGAAAACTGATTAGGATCACAAGGCTTAGTGGATAGGATGAAGTCTAGATAAGGCCTTGGCTTTGCCGTTGGATGCTTTAAGTCCTTTGTTGGTAAACTTCAGAACTGCACTGTCCCATTGGATGACAACTGAAGTGTGGCTAGGACATCAGTGAAAGTGAGCTGCAAAATATTAAAGAATCTATTAAAATACAGCATTTGTGTTATTAGCACAGATCCACAGTAAATTTGGGCTCTGCAGAGACTCTTCCATACACTATAATCCTAACTTCTTTGCTCAGTATAAGCTTTCAGGTATCACGTTTCTGGAGGGGAGAGACCTTACATCTGTTTGTATTTCTTAGTTTACGGAGGTTCTAGCAGGAGCAAGGTTACTCAGCATTGGTGCTTGAACAGCCCACATTGAGGAGTGGCATTGAGTTAGAGCAGGGGCCTTTTGTAGCAGCAGTGAGAGGTGCTGTCTGCCTGCTCCTTTGGTGTGCTTTGCCTTGTTTGATCTCCATTAAAAGAAGCCTGCTCACAGCTCAGACGTTATACAAACAAATTGTAATGCCAGCCTTACAGTAGTGGCCAGCTGAATTAACGTGACAGCTCTGTTTTGTTAATCAGCAGGAGACCACCTTGGGTGACTTTGTTACCCCTGCGCGCCACCCTTTGCCCTCTCAGTCAGGCCAAACAAGAGGTCTGACCACTGTGACCGTGGCCAATACAATTAGGTTTTAAAAAAAAAAAAAATCCACGTTTTTAATTGTCATTATCCCTTACATGTGTAGAACACTGCAGGGCTTTGCTTGTTTAAGCAATAACCGCTGGGGAAAGTGCTTTAGGGAGCGAGTGTGGACAAAGCGGTGTCACCCAGTCTTTTCTGCTGCCTTGGGTGCCCTCTTGTGGGCAAAACCAAGGAGGAGCAGAGCGAGCTGGCCCGGCTCTGTGCCCGCACAGGGATGCGGGCAGGAGAGCTGCAGGGGGCACCTGGAGGAGCGGGGAAATAGATGGCTGCGGGTTAAATCACAAGGGGAACTGTCAGGCGTTGACGAGCAGAGTTCCCCTAGAATTTGTCCAGAGGCCAATTTTGATGTTCTCCATAATATGATTGGCAAAAAGAAAATTGTTTTAAGATAATGCTGACACAGAACTGACAAGCAGAGAAGGGAGGATATTTACAGCAGACTCACATCCTCTAGATCTTGCTGTTGATAGAAATTCAATGGTGCGAGGTCACGTGTTCAGCATTTCTGCCGTCCATTAGAAGGTAACTGTTGGGAAAGGTAGAGGAGGATAACCTTGGTGTCTCCCAGTGGGTAGCAGGAGCCCTAGAAGTGTTAGTGTGGTTCCAGGATGCATCAGGTGAGAGATTTTCAGCAGAGGGCATACAGGCACTGATGCCTCTGTGCTAGAGACTGGTGGTCCTTGCAGCTAGGTCTGTGCAGTGCTTGTTGCTTCATGTGAAGAACAGATTTCTATAATCCAGATTCAAGAGAGCTGCGAGGGAGCTTTTGTACTCTCAGAAAAGCGGAGTGGGAAAAAACTAAGCTGAAGAATAATGCTGGCACAAGAGAAAAAGGTGTTGCATCGACTATAAATAAATTTTAAATGGAAGCTTAAGGTTTTTGTTTGGTTCTTTTGAAATGCTGGAATAGTGAGACTATGACCAGCCTTCCATTATGAGCAGTGGATGAGAAATACCTCACCCACATCATAAGAAGAGCACATGTGCAAGTCAGGAGAACATAACCCATAATAACACAGCCTGTGTTAGCAAAGAACTAGTCTTGCTAATGGGAGCTTATATTAATTTTGAATGTTTTGCTGTTACTGTGAGCAAGACGCATTCGAAAATGTACGCTGCTTTCTCAAATTAAACATGTTTTAATGTTTAAATTGTTTGCGTTTTAAAAATTAAACAATACTGAGATCGAAGGGATTGTTTTGCTTACAGTCTAGTAGGAAGCAGAGTTAGGAACCAAGAGTTGCAGCATATGCCAGTGCTGTTATCCCACCCTAAGTATAAGTATGCTTTCTTTGGAACCGTTTAATGCTCTTCTTGAATTCCCTTCTGAAACTTGTATGTGTGTGCAAATATGTATTACAAAGTAAGTTAGTGCTCAGCATTGTCTGAGGATAGGTGCTTGCTCCGAAGAAAACGTTCACAGAGCTGCTGCACGGCATCTCCTGCTAGCCAGCCTTCCCAGTGATCCAGCCTAAAGGAAGGAAGTTTTGTGCTTTAAACCTCTCAGCGATGTCATCTTGCCCAGCTGCCAGAAGAGGGTGCTCACTTCTTGGTCTCTGCTGTATCCACCGGGAGCATACATGACAGCATTTGAAAAATGTATCTGACTCCAGGGAAAGCTCCATCTGTTGCTGTTGGTTTCCTTGAATACAGTTCGCTGTGCCACGAGGTTTTGCTAAAAGTTCAGGTAGAGAGAGCTGTGCAGGTTTCCCAGTTCCTCGGGCCTTGTGTTGCTTGTGACCTGTCTCTTGGGAATCGAAATCTGAAGTCTTTGATAATAAGGCAATTGCCTTTTCAAAAAGATTACCTCTGTAATACTGCTTCAGAAAGACTGCAGGTCCTGCTGATTTGTTTTTATGAAGGGGATTCTCTAAGTGAGGGATATCAACCTAAAGGATGTGAACAGTTAACAACAGAGGCATATGCTTTTCGTTCTGATGTTGTTCTCTTAGTTTTATTTTTAGCAAACCAGTGTGTGCTGGCTGATGAGACTATAATAGCTATGTCAGTTACTGAACCGTCAGCACAGAACTGGTAATAAATAACCCAGAAAACATCTACCACATCTGTGTCGTACTGAAAGCCTTTCTTGCAGTTAATTCAAAGAGGAAATGGAACTTGGGACCACTGAAGAAAGAAAATACCAGTTACATTTGGCCGAGAGCAGGGAATTGACATGTTAGATGTTTAATAAAGACAGGCTACAGCATTAAGTGTAGCTTGGAAATGCTTCGTAGTGGGAGCAGGGCAGGATCCTTCTGTCCTTGCAGGAGTCTTCGAGCTGGCAAAAACTAGGAATGCAAGGAACTTAATGTTTTGCCTTCCCTTCTGAAGTTCACATCTCAGTATCTGAGTACCGTGCAGTTGGATTCCTCTCCTTCACACAGCACACGCACAGAGCGTAAATGCTATTTGGCACTCAGCTATTGCCAAGACATAAGCTCGCTGAAAAAAACTGCATGCTGTTTTTGTTAATCTGTGCAATTTATGTCACAGTGTCACATGCAGAATTATTTAGATTCTTGAACAGAAACATTAAAAGTCCTTGTTCTGCACTTTGTGCAGGTTTGTGCCTTCTTAAATGAGCATGGTAGCAGAGACAGTGGCATCATTAAAAAGCAGGTGTATATACTTTAAGTAGGCTCTTTGTCCAAAGAGGTCAAAAGAATTAGTTTAACACAAAAAGTCAAGGTTGTGTTGCTGAGTTTGACTGTTAGCTCTGTCTAGCTGGACAGCCCAACTGCGAGTTGGAAAGCCTTTCTGTGATGGGGGAGGTATTGTGTGGGACAGGAAGATGCATTGCGAGGTATTAATTGAAGGTTGAAAAGTACCCTGAAGGGTGGAGGAGATTTCATTAATGCTGATTCCATGTGCAGTCTAATTTGGGTCCCATAACATGATGAAGCTGTTTCTCTGAAGAGGCTGGATGGCATTTGGCTTGAGGGTTTTTGCTAATGATTATGTCTAAATTGTTCCACCTGTTGTTCCATGAAGTTTTCTGGGAGGTGCTCAGATGTGATGATCTTTCTCTTCAGGTGGATACAAGTTTGCAGAATGGTTTTGCCCCTGGTATGAAGCTAGAAGTAGCTGTCAAGTCTGACCAGAACACCTACTGGGTAGCCACCATCATTACTACCTGTGGGCAGCTGCTCCTGTTGCGCTACGATGGTTACGGAGAAGATCGCAAGGCTGACTTTTGGTGCGATATCATGACAGCTGATTTACACCCCATCGGCTGGTGTGAGCAAAACAAGAAGATTCTGAAAGTGCCTGAAGGTAATGCCTCCATGTGCAGAAGAGGGGAGTGTGACAACATGGGGTTATCTGCTGTTTTTTCCTGAAATCCCATGGCTTGCTCTCTCTGGATTTTACTCTTGCACCAGAGAGAGTTGTTAGCTTAATTTCAGAATTGGACTTAGATTTACACAGAGACTTGTGGTTATCTTAATCATCACCCTCCAAATCCTACTGCTTTGTCATTTCCTTTAGAGAATGTTTTTTGTTTTATTTCTTCTTTTGAGGTGTTACTGATGAGCATGTGGCAGCTTCTTCTGAATTACACAGCACAGTAGTGTGGTAATGTCTTGTTGTCCGAATGATATTTAACTGGCAGGAAGTATCACAGTTTTTCTTCCTCATTTTTCTCTAGGTATCAAGGACAAGATACCTGACCAGGAGGAATTCCTTCAGCGAGTGCTGAAAGGAGCATGCAGTGCTCCTGCTAATCTGCTGGAGGGGGTAAGTGTTTGAATGTGCTGCATGTTGGTTTTTGTCTTGCTTTTCCCTTTTGTTATTAAAGGAACTCCTATTAAGATTGTCAGTTCAATGCCTCTTTTTTTTTTCTTTTTTTTTTTTTTTCTTTTAGGAGGCATTGTAGTATGCTGCTGAACTTAGAATTCCATTCCTTAGTGTTTCCTGTTTACAGTATTTTATTTTGATAATGTTGTGTTTAAACATATCTTCCACTGCAGGCTTGCACTGTCTGTGCTATTTATTAATTCTATCAGAAGAACTTTTTCAAATTCCCTTAGGGTTCAGTCTTCCTCCTATTCTGATCCTCCTTCATACAGCTCTAGGGAAATCATCGTTTATTTATCTGGCATTCGGGTTGTTCCCTTTCTGAGCTGACTCCTTTCACTAATTTTTTATTTTTACTAGTGCGCAGATTATAGTTTCACTTAATCTTGTAACATAGCTAGTTAAAATATTTAGAATACCATTGACATCGTCCTCACAACTAAAATTTCTATCTTTGTATGCTAGATGAGTCAGTTTTTAAAAGGAATTATTCATCTTTGCTCCAAACCTGGTATATATAAGGAATAATACTTCTGAAAGCGATAACCAGCATTTAAGTGAAATGTGTGAGTGTATCTACAGGCAGTACAGAAGTTCTGATACAATCATCAGTGATTCTCAATGCTAGTTTCTGTTGTCCTGTGTTAATAAGGGACATGTTTTTCTTTACTTTTGTGTTGATCCTTTATTTATTCAAAATAAATGTGTATAAAGGACAGAACAAAAGTGGAAGTACAGGATTTGGAGGTTGTTGTTGTACAGAATAATTTCTTTTATGTTTTTGTTGTTTCCTTTCTGCAGCTTCACAGAGGGAAAAATCCATTGGATCTAATTGCACCAGGCTCCCGACTAGAACTGCAAAACTTCCAGGATTCCCTGGAAGCCTGGATTGTCAATGTGGTAGAAAATGTTGGTGGGAGACTTAAATTGCGATATGAGGGGCTGGAGGATTCTGACAAATTTGACCAGTGGATATTCTACTTGCACCCTTTCCTTCATCAAGTAGGGTGGGCAACTCAGAATGGATATAATCTGCAACCACCTTTAGGTACTTCAAAACTTATATCTTTTATACGGTGAGCAATGCTTGAGAATACTCCTGCTACTTTGGTGCTCTGAATCTGCATTCTGGATGTATACGTGATCACATAATCAGTGTGTGATCTGCCATTTTATCTAGTGAAATGTAAGTGAAAACACCAGTAAATAGTCCTACAAGACTTTACACCCACTCATGCAAATGTTGCTAAATGGTTTTGCCTGTCAAGAACGTTCCACCTGTCTGTGGAAGGGGAGGAGCTGAGGGGCTTTTACGTTATTTTTGGTAGGTTTGTGTTCCTGTATGTGGGGAGGTACTGCACAATGGCAGCTTTTGCTGTTGAGACTCAAAATCCAGTAGGCTCCTTAAGGCTCTATCTAAAGAGGTGTTAAGTGGATATGGAAATGTTCCTGTAAATGGGTGCCCAGAGAATGAATTCATGGAAGAGAGGTGGCAGAGAGCAGGACATACTTCTGTGTTTCCCAGGCATGTGCATGTCAGGGTGGGTGGTAGCTTTTCTTGGTTATCAGAGAAGTGGGGCCTAAAATGGCTGAAACACAAATGGATTTCTTATAAGCTGAGTGGTGACATAATGTTTCCTGATGAGGAGAAACCTTGGGATAAAACTGGAAAATGGTGAGTGTTTACCCTAAAGCCTTTCTGTAAAGGCAGATGTACATGCAAGGTGCTGGTACGATCTACGCTGTTAGTTGTGGAAGTCCAGGTCTTTCAGAACGATTGTTTTTGTTTTATTTTTTTTGTGTGGTTTTCCCTTTACTGATAAGAAGAAATCATGCTGAGGAAACTATTTCCATTTGAAATGACTGAGCATGGTGCCTTTGCTCATGCTTGACCAACCTCTGCTGAAATTAGGACAATGAGCAAGTACACACCAAGTCACTGGCAGAAACTAGATGAGTGGATTCCACAGCACTATTTGAGTGAATAATGTCTATTAAAATGTGAGGCTCTGACTTCAATTATTAGACTTGTTTCCTTTTTATGTCTATATAAGAGCCTTCGATATATTCACAGACTTGATGTCAGGGATCCTTTGTGCGTGGTCCTAGTAAAAGTAATTCCCCTGCTATCAGCGAGGGGTGTGATCTGCAATTGCAGATGCTGAAAGAGTAACTTATACAACTGAGACAGACATGTGGAACATTTCTTCAGCCTTCTGCTTGCTTAAGCCTAATACAAACTAACATTGTCCAGCTAGGACTGTTTTCTGGTCATACATTCCTCCAAATGTTTTCCTCAGGGTTGATGTGACCGCCATTTTCTCAGAAAGACTGCACTGGGCAGTACATAGGTGATACAATAGTGCTTGACTTCAGTCCCACTTTGTAACATATACAAAATCTTAACAAGCAGTAAGTTTTTAAGAATGAAGATACCTGCACAGATTCTGAACAGATGTGAATGTAGCACTTAAAGGAGCACAAATCAAACTTGCATTACTGCATATGTTTTATGAGGGAAAAGAAGAAAGATGACTTCATTCACTATTTCCTGTTCTTTTTGCTCAAGCCATTAGGTCCTTGAAAAGTGAAGCAGATTGGCAAGAGATCTTGAAGAAAGTGAAGGAGGAAGAAGAAGAGTCATCAGTTCCTACAGATCTTTTTAAGGTAAAGACAGAATTTGTGTACTTTAATGCTGTGTGTGATACGAGAAAAATGCTGCATTTCTAAGAAATTATTCAGGGAAGTCAAACATTGTTGCTCAAACTTCTTTCCATGTTTTGTTTTGTTTTTGTTTTGTTTTTCTGTTTGTTTGGTTGTTGTTGTTTTTTAACTTCATTTTCGTTGCTCTTTCTAGTTAAAAAAATAAATAAATTAAAGATCATACTACAATACAGTTTTTCTGAAATTAGATAAAATACCTATCACAACTATGTGAGCCATTGCTTGTTGTGCTGGGAAAAAGCCCTAATTCTGATCTCTATAATGGCATCTCCAGTTGTTTACCAGCTGGCTTTGCTGATTACTGGCCTTCTAGAGGAGGGAGGTATTAACTGCACTCCTAATTTTTTGAGCATACTGAAAAGTTTAACATGTAACATCTAATATGTAACCTGATATAGTTACACATGTTATTTAATGGGCCCTGTTAGATCCTGAGTGTTAACAAATATTGCTAATGAGTCTGAATTTAAATTTTTATGAATTGAAAAAAAAAAGAAATCCTTTGAATCTTTTGAAAAGAAATCACGTTTTGAGAAGTGGAAATGTAAATTTAGTCCTTTAAGTTCTTAGTTCAGTTTTATCAGCTACATTTGGACCCATAAACAGAACAGAAGAGGAAGTGGTGAAGTGGTGTTGTTCTCGAATCTGCTGGATCTTAACCAATAGCATATACTGAAGTCTGGAGCAGGAACACTGTTCTGTAGGCTTTTGGTACGCTGAAAGTGAAGACTTCTATTATCCTCTTCTAGGTTAGATCATGATGAGCCCTAAATGTTAGGGGATGGAAAAGAATTTTTCTATTGACTTAACAGACCACTCTGCATTGTGAAATCTTGACTCTGTGGAGGTGTCAGAGAAGTAAATCTTTGGTACTCAGTCTTATTAAAAACTCACTGAAATGGCAGTCTTAGAGGGCTAAGACTGTATGATAGTGAGGTTGCTGGTACTCTAACATGTTACTTTCTTAGAGTAAACTACTAAAACTTAAGTTATCCTCTTCAGTTGGTACATAAGGTTGTTCTTTTCTGATGGAGAAAGGCAGGTGATCACTGATACTTGATTTTTCAGGATAAACCTGTGATTGGAGTACATTCATTCTCTGAAGGCATGAAGTTAGAAGCTGTGGACCCGATGGCTCCTTTTGTGATATCTCCTGCTACGGTTCTCAAGGTACTGGGATTCTTTAACTTGTCTTGCTAAGATTCAATTAAATTGCTACTTGTGTTTTTAAATGCTCAGGAAAATCTCATTAACCAATTATCTTAAAATATTGTACTAGTTTTCAAATTAGGTATTTTGTATGTCTCCCTTCAGGGACAGGTCACTGTGGGGGGAGGAAAAAAATAAAGAGGGGGAAAAAAAAAAAAAGAACAACCCTAACTGCTGATGGTGAAAACACTGGATTTGAAAGTAGAAGAAAAATTCCATAAAGACAGAACATCAAAAGATCAAATGGCTGAAGCTGTCAAACCTGGGTTTTCGAGATGAGATACAATCCTTCATAATCTGAGTATCCAACCAAAGATAGATGCTTGGTTTTTGGACTTGCAAAAGTTAATATTTTTATGTACAAGCTATGAATTTTCAAAAAAGGGCCCACATGTGGATTTAGAAGTTGAAATGAAAACTCCCCAGCATACTCAGGTTGTGAACAGCTTCTATCTTCCTGTGTTGATAAACAGGTGAAAGGTTCTGGAAGAGACTTGTTTTCATGTAGTAAACCAAAATGTTCCTGTACAACGTAAAACAAGAGCATATTTTAAAATGTTTTTGGTGCGAAAATAAGGAAATAAGCTTTTTCTTTAGGACAGATACTCTCTCAATATGATAGCTTATGTTTCGGTGATAGCTCTCTTTTAAACTCTAGCATGCAGTTTCTTCTAATAAGATGCTCACTTTATTACTAAAAAGGTGCAACATGTTCCAAGTGAAGCAAAATCATTTGCTTTTCGTGATGGTGATGAAGTTCTGCTCCTCAGTTCAGGAGCTTAGTGTTCTACTTTTGACAGTCCATCCTATGACACAGTTCAATTTTGGTGAAATAATATAAGACTGCAAGTTCTATTTTCTCTGTTTTTTTTGTTTGTTTGTTTTGTAAGAGAATATCATATAGCACTTGGTCACCTTACTTTTTAAGTGCTTATACATTGCCTTATATTATGATTTATTTTTCTTAAGTTTCCAGATAATGTAGAGGAGTCTACTTTCTTACGATTCCTACAGATTCTTTTTTAAATGTTTCTATTTTTATGCTGTTTAATAAAGTTATCAAAATGAAGGAGAAGTAGATCATTATCTGCTATTTACAAGACCACATGGTACTCTTTTGGCTAACTACAGGTATACAATGAAAAATATTTCATGATAGAAATTGATGACTTGAGACCAGAGCGTACAACCAGCCAGTCTTACATTTGCCATGTCAACAGTGCTGGAATTTTCCCTGTGCAATGGAGTCTGAAGAATGGCTTGCATCTTAGTCCTCCACCAGGTACGTTTGTGCAGGTTTGTCATGCTCCCTCCTCTTTGAAGTAGATTGCCAGTCCCCAGAGCGCTATGTTTAGGACAACACTTTTGCAAAAGAATTACTTGTAATAGGAAAAGTGAAGAAAATGAAAGATTCTGAGAATTAGGAGTTTTGAGATAGTGAGTCTGAGGTTTCCTGTGTATGTGCTTGGATTGGAGAAGGTAGCAGTGGCTAGGGGGACTGGCCTTGCATAAAAACCTGAAAGCAGGGAGGATGTGTTTCAGGGCTAAAGGTGATGCTGATTTCAGCGTTAATTAACTTAATACCAGAAGTCTCGGGTCCATGCATTGGATTTTTGCTTCTAGTCAGATCAGAACATTGTTATTCAAAGTCTTAAAATGTTTTCAGAGTCTCTTATCACTTTAGATGTTAATGAAGTATTTTTTCCAAGGACCTATCAGGGAAGGTAGCGGATTACTAAAATGTTCCTTCAAGATAGAACAGAACTGAGGAGTGATCCTCAGCTACTGAATTATTAAGAGCTTTTTGCAAAAGGGAAGTGACAATGGTATTGTAAAACTAGGGACTTGGTACCCTTGTTCACCACCACAGAAGTGGGAATGTTTTGGTTTATCTGCTCATGACATCAGAGGAGCAAAGAGTGTAAGATGTTTGTCTCTTGCCTTTCCTTGGGTAAGGTACAAAAAGTGGCTTTGCTTGACCCAGCATTACCTAGAATTTTGCATGTAAAAGAAGACACCTTGCTTTATAGGCATGTGTCTGGAGCTAATGGAGATTTTAAGCTTCTCGTCTTTTAACCCTGCAGGAAATGGTGGGCATTCTGAATTATGTGAGATCTCAAGTCCCACTGGCACTGATAAAACCAAGAAAAATAAATAGGTCTGTCTGTGGTTAGGCCCTCACTTGATGTTTACTGTAGATAGTTACGGTAATGCTATATTCTCAGACTACTTTTAAAATTTTGTTTGATTTCTTAAACGCTATCACTGATGTCCCTTGGAATGGAGCACTTCAAAGACACTTCTGGAATCAACTGCTGCTGTTGTCCACTTGCTATTACAGTGCCAGTCTCAAACTATTATGGCGGCACATTTATTTTGCACCCAGTTCCCTTCGGTTACTTGTTGTTTATGAGATCCTGGGGAAGCAAAGTATTTCCTCCAAGAAAAATTTGTCCTTTTTTTTTTTGAGAGTTGCTCTGTCCCTGAAGGACTCCATGTTAAGACTCTTCCCTTCAAGCATTTGCAGATTTACAGCTATTAGCAAATTTGACACTTTTAGGAAAGACTAACTGCTCTCTTTAAAGGCTTGATATTTAATAAGTGTTTAAGAGAGTAATATGTTGCTATTGAGCAGCTTTTAGATGCTCTATTTAACAAAAAACAAAACAAAACAAACTTCCCTTGTCTACTTAGATATATTCTGTTCAAACCTCAGCATGCTCTCTGTGAAGTTGCTTTCAGTTTGATGCCATTTCAAGCCAAAACAGGAATTAAAGTGTGGAAGTGCCCAAGCTCATCTATACTGGTAATAAAGAGAGTACCTCAAATACATGAGAACCGTGCTATGGGCTCAGCAAAGCCATAGTCAGCTGACAAACTGAAGTGGTCCAAACAAATTTCATGTCAGCTTGAAATGAGTCCTTTGTTCTCACGCTGTTAAACTAACCCCTGTGCTTGTTCTTTCCCAGGTTATCCAGGGCAGGACTTCGATTGGGCAGACTACCTCAAACAATGCGGTGCTGAGGCAGCTCCCCAGAGCTGCTTCCCTTCGGTAAGGTTCTCTTGCAGAAAAATGTTTTTTCTGTTGTGTGAATGATACACTTGATTCCAGCAAGAAACATTTTACATGGTTTTGCCTTAAATTGCCTGTGATAACAGATGAAATGGAAGAGTTAAGAGAGTACAAATGAGGGTTAGAATGAAGTAGGTGCATATGAACTTCTTATCTAAGTAAGTATTGGACTGAACGCTTCAGTTATAAAGTGGATCAGTTCAGTAATAAAGCAGATCAAAAGAAATTACTGTTTTGTGAAATGGAAGTGTGTAAGAGTGCACAGAATTGCCATGAAATAACATCAATCTTAGGCGCTCCTGTGGTTGTGGAAACAGGGCCTTTTAATAGACCTTGTTTTCATTTACTTAGTACATTATTTCAGTCTTCCTTCCTTTCAGCATGAAAAATTCATCCCATCATGTTAATCAATAACCAGCCATCTTAAATTAGTACCAAGTAATCATTTTACATTAATCAATGCCTGAAGTACTTGCTAGATTTTGGGCTTTTGTTGGTATAATGATAGCATTGCTGTCTCCCAGAGCAGAATACCTTGTCAAGCAGAAAAGGGTGCCATTAACACCTACCTTCCAATTCCATTTACAATACACGGGCTATTGCAACGCTTAAGGAAAGAAATTAAAATGAATAATTACAATTTTTTGAAGAGGGTGTTGCTATCTATGAATTTTTGTTGCCCTTGTTCTGTCTTGTAAGCTGTGGCATCTCAGAACAGGTCATTGAATTTATTATCCCTTTTCTGAGAAGAGTTGATCACTGTGGGCTAGTTTCAGCATTTGTAATATATTGATCCTGTAATGATGTTGCAGAGTGGTTCTTGGAGGAAGAGTCCTCTGTCTGGCTGCTACTTGTTATTTTTAATTCAGGTGCTTCGGATCTAGATAAATACACATTCTTACTTTTTAGGAATTTTTGAATAAATCCAAAAACCTACTTATCCAAAAATATAAAACAGAAAGAAAGCTTCCATTGCTGTCTGCCAGGACTCATTTGGATGAGGCAGAAATGTTATTTGCACACCTAAAATAAATTTCCAAGCTAATGTAATAGAATAGAAAGCCTTGTCAGACTATATGTTGGACTCATCATTTCTGTAGCAAGCAGCAAAGAATCCCTGATTGCATGGAGTGGAATGAATCATTTCAGAGAGTCTCAGCCTCCTTATTTTTGAGTACAAATATGTTCTGTTCTAGGTCTGTCTATAGAATATTTTTTTTCCTAACTTAAACTCTTTATAGTTTGTAATATATATTACTTGTGTTTAACATGCTAATTATCTGAAGTCTTCTATTTGTGAGTGTCTTTCTGTGATACTCAGACATTGTGGGTTTTGTGTGTTATTCCTATTCATGGCTTTTCATATCATACATTGGATATACAGATGGTATTCTACTGAAGTATTCTGTCTTCTTCCTAGTTAACTTCTGACCACGGATTTAAAGAGAATATGAAACTTGAGGCTGTGAACCCTGTTGATCCTGAAGAAGTTTGCATTGCTACAGTCACCAAGTTGAAAGATTCTTACCTCTGGCTTCAGCTGGAGGGTAAGCCTGACCGGGAAGAGAAGTGTAGCACTTCTACTGATTATTCTGTGGTACCATCATCTAACCTAAAAGTACCTGGAACAAGCTCACTACCTGCTGAATATTGGCAGCAAATCACTGTTACATCAATAAAAACACAGCAAACCATTTGCATTGCCTGTTTCCCAGCTAGCTTTGTATGGCAGTGTTTATTTAAGCCACGCAAGAATTGCATTTGTGCACTGCAGTGTGTCGGTGCGAGGTTAGTGTACTGTGTGAAAGGCTGATCAGTATCTTTTAGAAAGCAAGGGCCTTGTAACATTTTTTTTTAAATAAATGAGTGGCTTCCATCCTGAGCCAAGCTTTGACCAGACATAGGAAGAAAACTTTTGGAGAGGTTCTTCATTAGGACTGAATAGGCAATATGAGACACCCTCCGTATTAATCCTACTTCTTGATTGAAAATACGTCAGCATGCATTTACTCTGCACTGTGCATCTCTGCTAACTTGTGGCTGGCAAATTCCCATCTCCAGCTTTAGGAGGAAAGAAATGAGGTCAGGAAGGGATCTGGGCAATAAAGGAGGATGAATTGATATTGTGTACCATATACACGGTAAATAAAAAAGGAGCTTCTCTGGCAACATATAGCAAGCGTTAACCAAATGAGTTTTTTGTTTTTTTTTTTTTTATGAGTTATTTCAATTTTTGCTTCTTTTAACTGAACAGGTTCCAAGAAGCCTGTCCCTGACTGTATAGTGAGTGTGGAATCGATGGATATATTTCCAGTGGGTTGGTGTGAGACGAATGGATATCAGCTCAGACCTCCTCGCAAAGCAATAGGTATCAGTTGTGTTTTGTTTGCAGTGGTTAGCTGGTTTGATAGAGATGGTGAGACCTCTGAGAGTAGGTTACTGCACAGTTAGTTCTGGCATCACTGAATTTGGAAATTTCCACTGTGTATGGACAATCTATCCATTTGGCAACTGTTTCCCTGCCTTCTTGGTCCAGCTGTGAGAAATACTTCAGTGGAGTTGGAATCCATACAACAGCTCCAAAACAGGCACTGTTGGTTTGAGACCCTCACAGCCTGTAAGAGAGCGTGGAAACAATGCATTAGCCACGGTAAAGAAATGATATGCATGCATGCATGCACACACGCGCGTGCTGTGCATATACTTTTGTCTGAGCTGTTCTTGCAATGTGTCTGATTGATTGATTTTATACTTGGGTTGTGCAAGCAAAATTAATGCCTTAGTAAAACACTGTTGAGTATGTGTACATTTGGGAGTTAAAGTGAGGAGGAATGGCTTAGTAAATGTGCCAGGCTGTCATGATCCCTCAATGGCAAAATGTTGAAAAGTAAATCCTATCTGTTCTAATTACACTGTAAGTAATGTAAGAGAGTGCCTTCTCCCAACTGGTTAGTGAGTTCTGTTTATTAAAGCTTAATGGGAGATAGAAAAACTGAAGAAGGTAAGATAGTAAAATTTTAAGATTGGAATGAGCTGTCATTTACTGCAAGTCAAAGCAAGAGAAACTCGTCTGGGAAACGTCTGCAATGCCAAGAGCAGAGGAGGAAGGAGGAGCCTAATCAGAGAAAAAAAAGCTTAAAAAAAAAGCCAGATGTTTGATGAGGACAAAGCCTGAAATTTCTGTGGAGGCACATGTTGCCTTATCTTATTATTTACTACCATTATTATATTACCATTATTATAATATTAATATCTGATTGTAAGGTAAGAATTGACTTTGTGGGTCAGCTATTTAACAGTTGCATTCACTTTGAGTATAGATTCTCTTTGGCATATAACTTAAAGGAAAGGTGTCTAGTAAATACAGTAGTAGAAGCTTCATTTGCTTGCTTCCTGTGCTTTGTAGTTTTTATTTTCTTCTCCTTCCTTTCAGTAAACAAGCAGAAAAAGATTGCAGTAGTTCAACCCGAGAAACAGTAAGTAACAGTGTTTTGCGGGACCTTTTTTTGTGTGTTTATTTGTTTGTTTGCTTCCCTAATTGGTAAATCTGTTGTCTTGGGGGACACAACTTTAGAGAAGCCCTCTACTGAGGGTTGAGAGATTCCATAGTCTGTTTATTGTGATGTTGATAGTTCCTACTGATATTGAAAAAGACCTCTTGCACCGCTGTGGTGGGATATAGAAAGCTTGAAATGTGTTTTTTAGCAATGCTACTGCAGCTCAACTGAGTTGACCTGTTGAATAGGTTAAGTCGGTGAAGGTCTAGACTTGAAAATTTTGATCTCTTATTTCTAAGATTGCATTATCTGTGAGTATTGAAATACATTTAAGAAAAACTAGCCTGATTTTAAGAATGTGGATTTATAATGACGTGATTTAGCCTCTTTAATGGTGATTAACAGGGAAGATTACAAGAATGCTTTTCAATTCCCCTTTTGTTGTATTCCCTTTTAAATAATACAGTTGCTGTAAGGTAAACATGCTTAGAAAATGTGGTTGCCTTAACATGTAGCTGTGATTTTGCACGGTTGATTAGAAGATTCATTTCTAGCGTGAATACTGTTACTCAGTAGATGTACATCTAATACTTCTTTCCTGAATTTAATTAATTAGAAGGCCAAACTACCCACAAAGGAAAGACAAGTCCTACTAACATCTACAGTTCATCTACAAACTGTCATGCATATGAAACTCCTTCGTTTGAGCCTGCTCAAAAATGCTCAGTAGAACGCCTGACAGTTGGTTTTATTGATTTATAGCTTTACAAACACCAGATCTGTCAGTAGTTCTGCCAATGTTTTCACTGTTCTTAAAATAACGAGCAGACTGTTCTTTCATGTTTTTGTAATTGGGATTCTTACCAGAGTGCTTGATTCATTTTGATTGAGTTCTGTTTAAAATCCATCTTTTTCAAAGTGCATAAGGTAAGATGGCACATTGTCTTGTGCTGTGAAATGAAGATAAAGGAGGTAGAAAAAGTAAACTATTTTTGGTTGCTTTGTGTAAAGTGATTATCAGATTATATGTTATTTTAACTATGATTATATGATCAGCATGCCAGCCCATAAACTTCAAGCAAAGTATGATCACTGCTAGCTGTTAGCAGTACAGTAGTTCTTTCCAAATTGAAATCAATAGTCTTTGTATATTTAAGAAAAAAAAGTTGATGTGAGCAATGTTATGAAATACAGAATGTATAAAAAGCAGATTAACAAAGGTTGGAGCAAGAACGTTTTTGGCTTTTAATGACTGTGTTTTAGCAGCTGAAGGGTGGCTGTCCTTACCATCTGTCCCTTTTCCCAACCTCCTCCTTTGTGTTTCAGAGTTTTGTCTTCAAGGACAGTTCATGATGGACTAAAGAACCAGGAACTAAACTCTTCTGACTCAGGTATTGATCAGGAAGGGCAGGGGAACAAAATCAAAATCCTTCAACAATCCTGTCTCATTGTGCTGCTCAATAGTCTTGTGTCAGGATACAGGAAAGAAGATGAGGAAAGAGCTTGAAGATTTTCATCCTTGATAGATTGGAACATCAGAAAATGAAATGAACAAAACCATACAATTACTTCTGTGTCCTGTAATTGAAGTGTGCATTAAACCTGGAAAGTGGATTTTTATACCAAACCTTCTTCCCCCCACAGAGAATATGTGGAGCCAAATGTATGCTGTGACCCATGCAGATGATGTGTTAATGTCACCTGCTGTGTTTAATAACGCTGGGAGAAGCATCCTAACAAGCACACTGCATCTGTACTCTTGTGTTGTTAGATTCTAGCTTTGAGAAGCAGGTTTATCTGCTTTTTATAACTTTGTCATCATGATAAACAAAGGCAATTCAAACAGTAAGCTGTGTTGTGTGCCAGATGGTGAAATCTAATAATTTTCTAAACTGTTGCAAGAATGAATATGATGAATAAGTACATCTGCTGGTTAAAGAGTCATACAGATCTGTCTGTTTGGCAACAAAATGCCTCTTCTGCTGTTTACTGTGTAGTGAAATGCATATCTGAAGCTGCACCAAATACAAGCTTTGTAAAAACGATTTGTGCTTGCTTAGCATTTTAATTGTTTTTTAATAGAGTCATAATGTAAATTTTACTTCATTTATTTAGCAGTTATCACCTACTGAATTTAAAGATCTTTAAGTGATAGTGTTGCTCAATCAAAAATACTGCAACACTGTTAGGGTTAAACTTCTTTTTTTAATACATAAGTATCTTACAATGCATATTATAGAGAACTTTAACTTCGAGCAGCGTTGGACCACTTTGAAGGCTTAACAAACTTGATGTCATTTCATCAAACGTTACTTCATCAGTTGTATCTTCTGATTGAGTGAAAAGAGTGAAAATGCAAAGCAACCAATATTGCAGTTTAGGATGAATACTGGAGAAGAACGTTGCCAGCTTCTCTGGTGGCAAAAGTTTAGGGGAGAGAGAGTTATTCAACTGGAAAATTTGTCTGTAATTACTGTTAGAATGTGCTCTGCTACCAAATAGTTGTGATTGTCATCTTCTTGCCTGTTCTCACTGAGGTACCATAAAGCATCGGACTAGCCAGAAGAAATGCTGCTTTTCTGATATATAACTGGCTTTATTTTCTATAGTTTGTCAATTTGCAAGCATGCTTGTTAAGTATGGGAAATATTTTTAGCAACTTTTATAATGGCAAATTTGACACCTGTACTCGCCCAAACTAAACTCATTCAGGTGTTCTTTTGCTTCCTTTTTTACAGCAGGCAAAATATTAAGCATTGCAAGAAGTAATTTGCTGGGGAGGTTGTACCATGTGATTTAATTTTTTTTCTAATTTCTTAGTGATAATTAATGGAAAGTACTGCTGCCCAAAGATCTACTTCAACCACCGGTGCTTCTCAGGGCCTTACCTTAACAAAGGCAGGATTGCTGAGCTTCCTCAATCTGTGGGACCTGGGAACTGTGTTCTTGTTCTGAAAGAGGTGAGGTGGTTCTACACAGTGGACCTCTATTAGCAGTGCATCATAAACTCTAGAGTGCCTCTCTAATTATAGATGGGTAATTAATCCTTTTAAGGTGTTCATAAACTGATGATGAGTGAACGGGTTTTTTGTATAAAATGAAGGATTAATTATGGACTGTTTTATGAATAGTTGGAAAGAGTAAAAGCATCCCATTTATCTGAGTTAAGTCAACCTTCAACTGCTAGCTTTTCTTTTAGGTTAAAATAGAGTGACCTGTAATTGCCATGACCAAAGGAGTTAGTATCTTCTTATAGCTGTAATAAATGCTTCAATTTTAATTAACAGAATTTAGTTTTAGATAATCCCAAAAGCTTTCCTTCACAGTTTGCACCATTGATGTCACAGCAGAGGAAATACAGATTTTCTTAGCAGAAATGGAAAACTGTTTTCAGTAATTGGGAAATGAAAAGAATTCTTAATATTTGTTTGATTTAATTTGCAATGATCTGATGAAATTATGGGTAAGCTCATTATTGAAGAAGTTCTATTTCTACATGCATAAATGTAGCCACCCCCAGCAAACTTCAGGGGGAATGAAACAGTAAAAAGACCTTAGTCATAATGTTTTTTACAGCAGTGGGGGTGCATATTAATTTTTTTGGTCCTCAGACATAAATACATAAAAGGGTATAAAGGGGTATGTCTGCATCATACCAGTACACAACGTGGTGGACATTTGAGTGAGATGCATACTCTTGTTTTGATCTCAAATATTTGACTTAAAAATTAAAACTTGTGTTTTGGCATGCCCATAAAATGGTTTAAATCATTTATCTACACCTGTGCTTAAAAACATATGCCTGATCCTTCAGCATTTGGAGATGGGGGAATGCAATTGTGAATTTTTAAGCAGACCTGTACCCTCATCTCGACTCATTAATCAAGTTCAAGTACTTTATCATTGGATAAAGCTTGCTCATACCTAGTAAAACAGATAGTGGGCAGATGGGGTCCCAGGACTGTGAGGAAAAAACCTGTGTCCCCAGGTTGTGGGAGGAAATCTCGTTTTAAGAGGTAGCCTGTATTTGAGCAAATCTGCTTAATGAAAAGAGCATTTTCTTGTTAAATAACTTAACTGGGATTTCAGATAGGTAAATTAAGACTAGTCTTAAACTCACAGCTATATGGGATAAAGATTGTATATTTGAGACTGATGGCATTAGGGTATAAAAGCAATTACTGCTATAGAAATGGCCAGATGGCATGGAAGATGGAGGAGTTATCCACCTTTTTCAGAAGTGAATGGCTCTAGTTGCTGCTTAGATAAAGACCTGGATTTCATGAAACACTGGCTTGATCTACCATGGTGAATCTATATTATGGGATGAAACTGCAGCTCACAGAAGCTCTCTCTGAGAACCCTTATCACAGAATTCACAGAATTGTAGGGGTTGGAAGGGACCTCAAGAGATGATTGGGTCCAACCCCTGGATGACAGCTTAAATGCCACTTATTTTTAAAGTAGCAGTTTTTGCACTTCTTGACAAAACTAAAAAAGATTCTTAAGCAAAAAAGCATCTTCAGTCTTTAGATGTGATCTGGCATCAGAAGGTGCCCTTGCAGTCTCTCACTGGAGTGGCTGCTCTTCTTTAGTCCTATGGCATGTTCATTTGCAAGGGCTGAATGTCCCTTCCCATGCAGGATGCTGCACGTTGTCAAATTGAGTGAACACCACACTGTACTTCTCCCCATCCTTTCTGCAAGTTTCAGTTCTCTGATGTAAATTCTTCAGCACTCCAGAAGAGCAAGTGTGAAATTCTGTGGCAGCTTCATTTCACCTTGAAGAAGGTTTAACCTTCTTCACCACCTGAAAGCATGAAGTAGTATGCACAAATCCTGCTAATGTACAAGATGCTGAGTGTTGCTAAAAGTGCAATCAATCTGCTTAGTTATATGCATTTTAATTATGATTCTGACTCTTTGTATAAATCCTGCAGTGAGTTCAGTACTTGCATAGTGTGATAATTGAATACCATTCACTGGAGCTGTAGACCTCTGGATTGCTGCGGTTGTAGGACTGAAGCTGCAACCCTGATATGTTGGTGCAACCAATTTGGGATAAGCAAACGCTGAAAATAAGAAATACAATTTGAATGTAAATTTTGTACTATCCCACACTAATTTGAAGCTGTTCACAACTTCGAGTTACTTGCTGAACAGCACCAGAGACATTCTCATTTTATTATAGTACAGGCCTTATTGTGGTTCACAAAAGCAAAAAGGAGCTTAAGATTCTGGAGTGTGATTTTGTAGCAAGCAGTGTGTTGGCAGGCAGTAAAACCCTGCAGCATTTGTAGGCATATCTTCATGTGTCAAACAGGCTCTAAGGTGATAACTCAGATTTACCCAAGGTTATGCAAATGTGGTATCCAGCCCTGCGCTTCAATTTAGTGACATGTAATTCGAAGGCAGTGACTGGGAAATTGCTCAAAACACTTGCGATACACTTGTGACTCTGCAGACAAATTTTGAAGGTTTGGCATGGCCCAAAGTGTTGACTGCTCTCAGTTTTCATTTTGGCAGCATCTGTAATTGTGCTGTGAATGAGTGCTTTGATGCTGGATAATTCAGATGAATAGAATTAATTTCCTATTCTACCCTAGCACTTTAAAAAAAGATTCATTGTACAAATAGATTCATTGTACAAATAACCTAAACATTTTCTCCTCTTCCCCCAACGATAGGTTCTCACTTTATTGATCAATGCAGCTTACAAACCCAGCCGTGTCCTGCGAGAGCTGCAGTTGGATGAAGAGGCTGCATGGCATGGGCATGGAGAGACCCTAAAAGCCAAGTAAATTCTCGTCCTGTTCCCCACTCAGCTGATCCCAGTGACAGTGTTATCTGGAGTCTGGGCTTTAACTTCCCACATTTCAGAGATGGAAATTTGCTTATAGCATGTAAAGATGCTGACTGACTGAATTTCCAAATCTCTATATAAGGTCTTTTCTGAATGTCTGGTGAAGTGCATCTGAGTTTAATGTTCCTTAATGTGCCATGTGTGCTCTGCTGCTGGCTCGTTAGCAGCTATTGGTGAAGTACCAGTGGTGTGGTAGCAGTACAACAGTGTATCCATGGGCAGACCAGCACATGAGGCTTAAGATATTTAATCTGCCTGAAACTAATTGTCAGTATTTGAAAGCAGAAGCACATACTGCTTAGGAAGCTTCTCAGGCTTCCATGGCATTTCCATGCCAGTTTCTCAGGGGAAGAAGGTTCCTCTAAAATTCAGTTGTAGCAGTGCTGTGAAATGGACTGGCATGGAAGTCTTTCTACAACAACCTACCCTAAAGTGCTCCCTAGTTTTCTTGCTGAGCCTTTTGGGTTGGAGCTTCTTTGCAAGATTATTCTGTGGCTAGAAAGAAAAAACATGATCATATTTGCATATGTTTGATAAATCCAGATATTACCTTATAGTCTAGTGATGGCCTTGTAATTAGGTCACCATGTTTGTGTACTATAGATTAGATTTTCCCAGTGTGCCATAGCACAGACTTTACTATGTGGTTTTGAATATGTCAGTAATTCTTTTGTTGGATCAGTTTTGTGTGTAAAAGGACACTTTTCCATGTATTGAAGGATTGTTCTGTATTTGGATTTGGACAACAAGAAGATCATAAGAAAAGTTAATGCAAATAAAAGATGTGGTTGAAATAGAAAAAAATCTTTTGATCTGTTTCACTGAAGTTGCTTGCTTTTGTCACAGCAGTGAGAGCAGGGATGTCTGCCATATGAGAATATTTTACTTTTTCTCGTGTTTTTTTGTTGTTGTCGTTTTTCAGTGTATTCATTAGATATTTGCAGGCCTGAGACATCCCTAATATCAGCATGTCAGTAGCTGTGCTGGGAGAACAAAGCAGAAATGAGGCACGAAAGGGGCAGGCATTTCACCATGCTACTCTGTCCGTGCCATCACAAGGCTGATGAACAAAAAGAAATGGCTATTTCTTACTTTGAGTCAAACAAGGGCAGTATATGGAGTCATGACAAACGACTGTCCTGACAAATTATTCAGCAATTAGATGAAAACTGAATGGAAATGCAACAGTAGTTCATTTGTTTGCCATCGCATGTGCATAGAACAAGTCACGAGAAGCTGTTTGATGGTATCTTTTATTAGTAGTTGTTTGGCCTCTAGTGTGAATTGGTGTGCTCAGTCTTGGGATTTAGGGACCAGCTGTGTGCATCACAGTGGACACTTCTGCAGTCCCTTGAACTCTATGAACAAAGAAATCACGCCATCTAAACACCAGGATAGTCCTCTCAGAGGGTATTTGATAGTTACTGGCAGGGCAGTGTTTGTTATGTTTGGTACTGCCAGCTTTTTTACTTTGCTCAAGGAACTGTCATAAGAGCCAGGACGACCTGTTTCCTGGACTATCTCTGAGTCTGTTCTTAAAGCAGTATCCTTACACATTCTTAATGAAGTACTTTTATCCTTTATTAGAGGATTCCTGAATTATGACCACATTTTCAATTGCAGGTACAAAGGGAAGAGCTACCGTGCAACTGTGGAAGTGGTAAGAACAGCAGATCGGGTGGCGGACTTCTGCAGAAAAACATGCATCAAGCTGGAGTGTTGTCCAAACCTCTTTGGCCCTCAGATGGTGCTGGACAAGTGTTCAGAGAACTGCTCTGTCCTGACAAAGACTAAATACAGTGAGTAGGCAGTGGCTGTCAAACTGAGGTGGGACTTGGGAGTGTTATATTTTGCTTTTGCTCCAGAAGCGATCCAAAGTACATTGGTTTGCTTACAGAAGGAGAAGCTCAAGCACTACGTGCACTGGCCTACAAAATATCTGTGTACCAATGTGTAGGGCAGACAAAAGTAGTTTTAAATTAAATGGTAAAACCATAGATCAAATTGTTGTATTTATCTCTGTAAGACATTTTGGGACAAGAATTGACTAATACTGTAATTTAAGTGACATTGTAATTGCTTTTATCATTTTGTTGTGGAACAAAATAAAATACTTTAAAGCTCTTCTCTTAGCTTTTAGGTTTTTTAGACTTCCTTAGGTTTTTTTAATCTTAACCATTTGACACTGAGAACAAACAGTGCATGGAGGCCATGTTTAAAAGCTGCAGGACATCACAAAAGACACCATTAAATTGGACAAAGTCTGTAGTTGATGATTTTTATATAAAATCTGATCATATGGGGCTTCTCAAAGATAAGTAAATCTCCTGTTACAGGGAAAATAAAATTTATTAGTAACTCTTCTTCCTTAAACCAAATCGAAGAGGAAAACATAGACATACTCATTCTGAAGTTTTGCAGAATTGGGATTTCTACTGGGAAATGTCCTGCTACTGGTTTTCCAGTCCTGATGATGGACAAACATAACTAGTGGCATTGAAGGTGCATTTCAACATGATGCTCCTTTCTTCTGTCCTGGTAGCACACTATTATGGAAAGCGGAAAAACAAGCGGATAGGTAGGCCTCCGGGTGGCCACAGTAACCTGGAAGTAGCCATGAAGAAACCAAATAAAAGAAGGAAGAGACGAAAACATTTTTTTGTTCATAAGAAAAAACGTTCTTCTACTTCAGTGGATAACACTCCAGCTGGATCTCCCCAGGTATGAGACTGACAACTTTAACAGATACGGTATGTGATCATGGACCAGCTTCATTTGAAACAACAAACTGTTAGTTCCTTGTAACCTCAGGTTACTGCAGATACGTGGATGGCAATTGTAGTTTTTGTCCTAAACTTCCGATTTTTGATCTTGTTCCTTTTTTATTTTATTTTTTCCCTACCTTCCAGGGCAGCGGGGCAGAAGAGGAAGATGACCAGGATGAGGTAGATGAAGAATCTTTGACTGAGGATAGCACCTCAGAGCAGCAAGATGAATTACTTGAGGAATCAGAGGTATCAGAAAAGAAATCACTGTCGTCCTCTCCTACACAGAGTGAGCTGTCTCATTCTCTGGCTCAGGACCGAGACAAGCGGAAGAGGAAGCTTAGGACCTTTTCTTTTTCTGATGATGAAAATAAGCCTCCGTCACCGAAGGTAATTCTGAAAATATATTAGTGCCCTTTCTGAGTGTTGGGTAAGCACAAATACCTTGGGACTATTAACCATCACGTGTATTTTTATAAAGTACTCCATTATCCCGTAAGGGCATTATAAAGACACTGCAGAATAATTAAAAATCATAATTGCTATTACAGTCCTGTTACAAGACTGTAATAAAGACTAAACAGAAAGCTGTAGACAAAATGGGGAGCTTTCCATTTCCCAGCTGTTAGCCATCCTTGGTTCAACTTCAGCAGTGCCAGGTCCTGATTTTAGACCACTGCTTACTGGCTATGAGGATGTGACCTCCACCTGCGGCATAGTGCTGTTCCACACATCTCTCAACCACAGAGCAAGTACAGTTTGGAGCTCTCATTACAGCTTTATTTGGCAGCTGAACATTGGGAGTGTGGGGGAGAAGAGGGGACTGTTGGTCCATGCCTTCTGTAATATATTAGGAGTTCTTTTTGTACTGGGTGGCTTGTCTAGGACATAAAGATTGAAGTTGCTGAAAAGCTGCAGCTGGACAGTAACCCTCTGGAATGGAGCGTGGCTGATGTCGTGCGATTCCTCAAATCCACCGACTGTGCACCGCTGGCGAGAATATTCCTCGACCAGGTATGATTTTCTGTTAAAGTGTTGAAGCTCTGTTACTTTGCTTCTCAGCCTCTACTGAATCACAAAAAGAAGCTAGTTTAAATTGTATAGTAGGGTTCTGAGGAAAAAACACATGCACAACTTGCTGTAGTTTTGGAGAGGAGGGTTAAGTGAATGGACACAATGGTGTTTGGGTTTCTTAGTACTCAGTGGAGGAGGTTTTAGTCTGTGAGGCATCAGAATCCCAAAACCACAGAGAATGCCCACAGTTAAGCACCACAAAAGCAGCAGTTGATTTTTTAGGTGATACTGTTTTGCAACTTGAGTTGAGGACTCCAAATAATAAATGTTTTCCATTCTGCAGACTAACTGCAGGTGTCATAATGTTGTATGCAACAAGTGAACAATTTTAAATTATGATGTCTAAAGTAAAAATATAAGTCAAATGATGCATCTTAGTTAAAATTTGCCACAAAAAAAAAAATATTATCTATCAAGACTAGTACTGGAACTGGTGCTGAATATGGTTTATGATAGATGTTACAGAAGATATATTTTGCCTTGTAGAACATCTGTTTCTATAGAATGATTAGAAGTTAGGTAAAATGACTTTCTGTGTGAAATTTCTTTTGTTTCTATTGTTAGGTTGATTTAAAAATAGCCTCTCATGAGGCTGTCCCTTAAGCAGTGAACTTGAGCTAGCATTTTAAGAAAGGAATTAATTTGTTAGTGAGAAAGAAAGGTTCTTAAGTTACCTGGAGTAGCATGGAAGATACTACTAATTCACAAACGCCCATGAATCTGAAATTACAGCAAGTCAAAGCTGCAGGGGGATGGAGAACAAAATTGCAAAGTCACTATGGAGATTTTGTCTTCTGACAGGAAATTGACGGCCAGGCACTGCTGCTGCTGACCCTGCCCACCGTTCAGGAGTGCATGGACTTGAAACTTGGGCCAGCTATTAAACTTTGCCATCACATTGAGAGGGTCAAACTTGCTTTTTACCAGCAGTTTGCTAACTAAGGAGCTGCCAAATTGAAGTGGACCTTTGAAGCACAACCACAACTCTATGCTCCTTTCCCTCCAGCGAGGAAAGCCAAATGAAGCTGAACTGGGGCTCTGGCAACTTAAGAGAATCTGTCAGCCTCAGATTTTCACTTTGAGAAAAAGAAGACAACATCTGGAGCAAAATGCCAATGCAAACTCGGGCTACTTTGCCAGCTTGGGAACACGATAGTCTCTTGCTCTATGGTTCCCTTTTTTAATGTATTTTTTAATGATTACAGAAAAGTCTCCTCTGGTGGGAAGTGACATTTCAATAGTTCTGGTGGCACAGAACTTTAAAAGGAGAAACGGATCCTGTTTACGTTCGCATGCAGGCTGCCAGAAATAACTTTCTCTGTTCCTGGTGATTCACAGAATCCCCATCCCCTCCTGTGGACGAACTTGCTTTACCACAGCACTGGCTTTGGAATGTGCTCTTTGCACATTCGTGTGTTAATGTTGAGTTTTTTAATGAATTTGTTCATTGTTAGGACAACAACATGGCCACAGGGTTCTGAATGTACAGTATAGCAAGAGTGTGGTTCTGTTTTGTTTTGTTTTGTTGTTTCATTGTTGTTGGGTTTTTGTTTTGTTTTTACTACCTCTGTAGCGTGAAGAGTAGAAGTGATGAATTAAAAAGGGAGGGAACTATTTCTTCTGGACAAATCGTAGGTCGCTGCACAGCAGTCTTTCTTCTGTAGGCATGTCATAAGTACAAACCCGTATCAGCATACAGAGCTTCTGTTCCCAAGCTTTAGCTGAAACTTCTGGAGGCTTAGCTTGGGTGTTACCTATTTCTCAGATGTCAGAAAACTTAATTACTTCGCACTTCTCTTACAGATGGGCTGTAGGAAAAAAAGAAGGAAAGAGAAAGTGCCTCTGCATTTCCTATATTTTGGTTTTCAGATAAACTTTTTTTCCCCCTTTAGAATTCTGTGAAGTTGTTTCCTTTTTCTTATACCAAACAATCGGGCCATGTACACAGAGCCCGTAGCAGCTTTTTGCTTTGCTACCTGTACATCTTTTCGTAGAATACACTAAGAAAGCTGCAATAAGTGGAGGACTGCTCTGCCAGGGTTTGCTTACTGAAAATTATCTTACAAGTATGACTTTGTATTTTTAACTACTTACAGCTGCTCAGGATCAGACTTGATGAAAACAGTGGGGGGGGGGGGGAGGGTGAAGAGGGTTTTTTGTGCTTTTTCTGGGGAAAAGGAGCATAGGGACATCTCGTTCCATCAGTAGACCCACTGTAGGATGAACTGCTGATTTTAATTTTTCAGGGTAATTAAACCCATTCAGCCACTTGCTGTGGACCTGTGTGTCACACTTAAGTAACAGGGCTTACCGTACTTTCCATTAAAGATGGGGGAAATTTGCATCAGACTTGATATCTGCTTCAAATATGCATTAGGTTTCAGGTGGTTTGCATTCATTTGCTTTTGCCTGTTCTCATGAGTATTTGGAGGAGCATGGGCTGGAGCTTTATAAAGCAAGTGTGCAGCCCTGCTCCTTTCTCCTGTTCAATTGCATTTTTGCAGAAAGCCTCTGGCAAACAAGGTATCTGAGGTTGGAAGGTGCTCGCTACATGAATTTGTTTTGGGAAGGACATGTGCTGATTTCTGATCAGCAGTGAGTACTTGGTCAGATGGCGTGATTCAAACTTCTCTTCACCCTAAAATGAGAGGATATTTTGATGCTGTGAGCCGTAGGATTCAGTGAGGAGGTCATATGTAAAGCAAGAGCTGAGCTTGCACAGTCTGTGTCTGTATCCAGCACATGGGTGTTAAGAGGAGCTACCTCCAATAGAAACTGTTTATAGACTAAGCAAAGCGAAATGGTGTTGATTTCTCTTGCTGTTACCCCTTAGAATAACTGCCTTGTGGAGACAGAACTATTTAAGGAAGTCCTAAATTAAAAGTTGGTATGTTGTTTTTTTTAGAATCAAAATGTCAATATTGAGTCTAATATGACAGTTTATGTCTAATATGTCCATTGTCTAGTTGTCAGTTGTCTAATATGACAGTTTACTAGCTCAGTGGTTTTGATTGAGGGAGGGCAGGCAGAGTGTGACTAGAACAATTTTTCTTCCCAGATCATAAAAGAGTCTGAAAACATAGCTAAATTGAAATCAGAGTGCCCCTTTTTCTTCTCCACACCATGTATGTGGCCAATAAATGGACATTTTGTGTCTTTGTGACATGCCAAGGTCATCCTTCTGTACTCCATTCCTTTAATTACAAGCTCAGTGGTAACCATTAGGCCTGATTTTTTTATTTTTTTATTTTTGAAAGAAACATGGCTGCTTCTTTGTCAGTGTCTTGTCTTGAGAAATTTCACCTGCAGAGAACTTCTGGGCTGGAAGATGCTTTTGGATCACATTTGTCATTCTTCAGGGATTCCAGAATTCTTTTGCACTGTTACAGAAGCTGATGCCCAGCAGAACTGATCTGCATAACCAAGAGATGTTAATTCCACTTTTCCTGACAGACAGATAGGTGTCTTCCTGAGTAGCTGTTAGGAGAGAATAGACCTTAAAGGGAAATGTAGTGAACCTGTTAACATGGTGCCTAAGATTTAAATACAAAAGTCATACTTATTTTTTTCAGCAAACAAAGCAGTGAGCAGTTTCAGAGGTTAGTGGGATACTTACTGGTCACCTTTGGCATATTTTATAGGCTAGATATTTCTGCCTTGTTTTGGGAGGCACTGACAGTCTGGTCCCAATGGGATCCGTTTTTGTTGAGATTTTCAAAAGGGATGTTTTCATTATTTGTGAAATGTTTTTATGCTGCACATGGGTACTGTACACTCTGTTTCCTGGGGGGGGGGAGGAGGGGGGTAAGCACTCATTGCTGGATTTTAAAAGGGATAATTGGGGCTTTATCTTGATGGATGATGTTTCTACTTGGCTGTTTCAAGTTCCTCTTCTTCTGTGTGTGGCAGATGACAACTGCACTTATATTTGTTCATCTTACACCAACATAACTTGAAATCAGCTCACATGCTGCTTTAGTTGCTCTCTTTCTTCAGAACTGGATTTTTGGTAGCTCAATGCCTGAATCTTGGCTTTAGATACCTGTGTTTCCCCAGCAGGAGTTGCTGGGACTTTGGTAATTAACTTAGGCTTCAGGGGGTTGTGCTGTCCTCTACCATTTCCATTCATCGTAAGACAAGCCTCCTGGACTTGGAAATGTTTTCATTACAAGAAAATAAGCTCTCCTTTGGGCGTCATGTACTGTTTATGTGGGTGATAAAAGGAGATACTGCTTAGTTTATATTCTTGAGAGCTTATATTCTTGTCTTATTTTTACATGCATTGTGTAGTCTTGGTTTGCACATCATAGCTTTAGAAACCTGGTGGTGCCGCCACATGGTGCTTGTACTGTGCTAAGCTTAGCCTTGCTGGGCAGAAAAATTTTGCTGAGTTACTACAGTTTGCTCTCTGCATCAACACAAGGAGCCCATAGTAGAGAAGTATTTGACAAAAATGTCGCTGAAGGGTAATGTGGTAAATTGATCCCCCAAGGCATGAGCAGCAACTGAAAGTGACCTTTCCAGGAGAGAAGAGCTACAGCACTGATCTTGGTGAATGAAGACTACTTTTTTTTTCTAATGCTAAACCCTTGTGAAAGTTCCTCTTTGAGGAAAGAAAGAAAAGGCAAATTCGTTTACATGTTGTGTAGAACACCAGGGGTGTTTGCAGTCTCTCCTGGGATTAAGGGAAACAGCACAGAGTTTGCAGTGGTGGTTAGGATTATTTTCCCTTGTCACAACTTTCAGCACTATTTAGTTGTTGCTTTAGACTTTGCTAGGGTTTATTTGTGATTCAAGTGATGCTTTAAGTAAGGGAAGAAGTATTTAGCTGCTAGGTCCACAGAAGTAAAAACATATTTACAGCTGATTGGACCGAGCACTCCAATCTTCTGCATAAAGTACGAAGACGTGGCAAAAGGAAAAGAGATTTTTGAATGTAATTGAATAGGCTTCATAACTGTTGAACTAAAATTGGAGACTGGATACCTTTGGACCAAATCTATTGCTGGGGGAGAAGTTCTTTGATTGAAGTAGCCCTACCCAATAGCCAAAAATATGATAGATAGTGATAGATAGTAAGCTACTCCTTAACCGGTCCTGTTGCACAGTGGCAGACTGGTTACTGCCTACTGTGAGCTCAAATTGCTACAACTAAGCACAAAGACACAGGCTCTGTCAGGAGACTTCAAGTGTTGGCTGAAGGCTCCATTTTAAAGGGATTGTGTGCTGAATCCAAATTTTAGAGTGCTGCCAAACTTCCCCAAATGGGCACATAGCCTTGTTTTCAAAGGCAGCCTTACGGGTGAAGGATTAGAAGGGGACTTGAGAACACCAGGTACAGCAAGCCTCTGAATTGTTACATGTTTTTCTAAAACGATAATATGTATGAAATCTAGCAAAAACAACTTACGGCTGGTGCTGCTTTGTCTCCATGGTCTGGTCATTTCTAGCTTTCTCATAGTTGCATCTGTTGTCCTGAAGCGCACCAGGCAATAAGGATGGACATTTTGATGAGAAGACAAAGTTCCTATGTGAAGTGCAAAGCCAGCAGTGGTTGGCTCAGCTTTAAGCCATGGAAGCGAGCAGGTCTTGCGCTGACAAAATTCAGAGGCGGTAGGTCTGGCTGACTCAGCACAACCATGGGCATGGAGCCTGTGGAAGTCCTCCAACATTGTGCCATTCAAGAGGAACAGGCCTTCTGCTTGAGTCACAGGCATGGCTCACTCAAGTCAACAAACAATGAAGTCCGGGCAAAAATGAGTTCTTGCCCACCCCAAAAGTTGTTGAGCACCAGTTTCCAAGAAACCTCATGGGAAAAAAAAATATTTTTTTCTGGAGGTGTCATGTTTCTCCTCTACTCTTGTTTTTTAATTATTTTTTAAGTTTTTTTTTATTGTTATTTTTTTGTTCAAAATAAATTAAAAAATAATCTTTGTAGACAATCAGAGGCCTTCTAGGAGGCTCTGCCCTAAGGGGGTACCTGCTCTCCACACGTGGGCCTCTTTCTTATACTAACTCATTGGAACTGATGCACTTTTCCTGTATTTTGCCTTTTTTAATTAGCTGCTTGTTCTTAAACAAAGATTTAAATGCATATTGTGTTGTGTCCCATCTGCTTGTTGTTTTATCTTTCTTTAACTTTTAAATATATATATATATATGCAGTGAGACTGAAGTACTAAATGGAAGAGAAACATGCACAAGAAAATATGCCTATTAAGTCCCACCATTGTTTGAGCAGGTGTAACAATTTAATCAGAGGATTTTTTAAAAAATATTTTGGATGGATATTTTGCTTGTTTTGTCTGTAAATAGTGTACATAAGTTTGTGGTATATGACAGTTTTAAGTGGTTGTAAGAAAATTAAAAAAGATACTTAAACTGTTGCTGATGGTTTTGGTTGTTAATATAACAACGAATGGTGCTGCTTAACCGTGGGTGGTTTTCCATCTTACAAAAGCGTGGGGAAGGCTAGATCGTGTGTTCCATTTTATGTCTAAAAGGAAATGCTGACTACGTAAATACCACTTGCCCAGCATCCTTGTTAACAGCTCATTTGGGTGGTACATGTGGTTCCCTCAAATGCAGGTACATTATTGCTCTAAGCCTTCTAAGGTACCAGATTTTGTTTCACAGGATGCTGAAGGTCCTACAAAGGAGCTGAGGACAAAGCCTACAAACAAGTTTCCATTAATTGTTGCCTTTAAACGTATGTAGCCAAACGTTGCAGGCGCTGCTGCTCCTTCTGCGGGTTTCTCTGAAGGTATATGCTATCCAGTCAAGTCGGAATCTTAAAATAAGCTGATATGGTTTTCCATGAATAACACAAAGTTCCCCCGGTGTTCAGAAGCAGGTCAGCCTTGCAGTGGTGTCCCTAGACCTTCACAGAACCAGCGAGGGGCTTGGGTTGGAAGGGACCTGAGAGCCCACCTCGTTCAGCCCCTACCGTGCCTGCAGCCTGCACCCTGCTCCTCGACGCTGCTTTCTTGGCTACACTGGGCTCGTCTTGAGCTGCTTTTGTACTGGGCTCAGAGCAACGCACGGAAACGGGCTGAGACTGATGTGCTCAGTGCTGCCTTTCAGCGTGTAAACACGCGGGGTGCCAGGTAACCGTCCCTCCGTCCGCTCAGAGGAAGCTGCCGGCAGGAGGCCGCCTCCCGGCATCCCCGCGGCCTTCGGCGGGGCTTGCGGGGCGTGCCGGCGGGGCCCGAGGAGCGCCCGGCCCCGCAGCGCGGCCTAGGGGCAGCGCCCCCCGGCTCTCGCGTCCCTCTGCTCCACGGGCGGCCGGGCCCCGCCTGCCGCTGACGCGCCGGGGCGGGCCGCGGGCCGCAGGAAGCGGGGCGGGGGCCCG
>CM021708.1:7383671-7422869 GCA_011074415.1 Stictonetta naevosa | reverse complement strand
ACACCGACGCCGCCGCCGCCATGCGCCGCTGAGGCGGGCGCTGGCCGGGCCTCGCCATGGGGGCGCCGCCGCCCAACGGCAGCCTCGGCCCCACCGAGAGCCCCCAGCGGCCCGGCGATGGGGCAGCGGCGGGGCCGGGCGAGCGCGGCTGCGAGAACGGGGCCCTCATGGACAGCTTCGGCATCTTCCTGCAGGGGCTCCTGGGCGTCGTGGCCTTCAGCACCCTCATGCGTGAGTGGCGGCCGGGACAGGGCGGGCCGCGGGGCCCTCCTCGCTGCCGGCCCCGGCCGGGCCTTCGCAGGGGGAGCGGCGGGGAGAGGCCTGGGGGGGCCGGGCCCAGCCTCCTGTCTGCCCGGGGAGTGGGGACGAGGCCGGTGCCGCTGCACGGCCGCCGCCACGCTGCTGACAGAGCCGGGAGGCGAAGGGGAACGGCGGGTGCGAGCGTTCGGCAGCTCGGCGGAAAGGCCGGGGTGCTGTTTGCCTTGGGGTTGTGCCGGTTGTTCCACGCCAGCATCGTGCTCTTGGGGTTAAGTCAGAAGTTTGCTGCGTGCTTCGCGTTTCCTTCACGGGTAGCGATCACGTTGAGCCTGAGAAGCTGCACACACAGCAGGCATCGTCAGGGCGCTGAGCGGCCGCGCAGTCACCGATAAAACATGCGGTCAGCCCGGGCAGCCTCATACCGGGGAGTCTGAGCGGCTTCCCACCAAAAAGGCTCCTTAGGAAGATGACGCATTCAACACGTGCGTGTGCTGTTGGTGTTAGAGTGAGGAGGTGAGTCCGTGAGAACTGGGTGTTTGTGTCAAAAGGTGATGCACTACTAATGCTCTGCATGGAGATTATTTTGTTTCTGGAGATGTTTCCACTCAAATTGTTACACGCGTCAGGTATGCCTGTGGACTCTGTGAATATAAGGAAAAGCGAATACACACTACAGGCAGGGAATATAAAAGCCTAGTTGTCAGCAGCACTTCATTCTGCTTAAATATTTTTGAACCATGAGCTATTAGAAGGAGATTATCAGTGAAGTGCTTGTAATTGTGGGACAGGGGAGTGGAAGGAAGGTAGCCAGTCCCCACCCCGGTACTGGTAAGAAAAGTGGTCTGTTTCCGAAGGAGGTTACAGCAAAAAAGTAGCAAATTGTTCTGCTTACACTGCAAAGCAGAAGGAGAGGCTTGTCCCAGTGTTGACAGCCACATTGTTTTCCACTTAACATTGGGCCTGTGCTGTAGTTGAAGGAGAAGCTGACCCTGCCACACAGACCAGTTGCACTGGTAAGAGAGCGCTGGTCTCCCAGTTAGGTGCTGTGTTGCGCTGGGAGGGCTAGTTCTGTTCAGTCTTCTAGTTTTGCCTTACTGTTTCCATCCTTTTTGTCGTACTTCAAGCAGCGCCTGGCATGCTGTTCCAAAATCTTTCTAAGTTGCCTCAACAAACTCAGCAGGGCTTCTTTGTGCTCCACGTGATAGATCTGATGTGAGAGAGAAGCAGGAACTCATGGCTGAGAAGGAGAGGGAGACCACGACGTCTCCTCTGCGGTCACCTCGGCACCTCCATGGCTGTTCCTGTCCCAAGCTGGTGTGGCAGAAGGGACGACACAGCCCCTAGAGCTGGATCATGCAACCGGTACAGTGAGGAAAATGGAGCAATGCGGTTGTCCTTAGGCTCAAGTATTTCCTCTGGCTGTTCGGTACAACAGAGTGAGCGGCGCTGAGGAAGAAGCGAGCGGCTGTTGGCAGGGTCTGCCCGAGACGCAGCACAGCTGTCAGGTTGGAGATCAGCTCCCATTCTGACAGCATTAAGCCTCTGTATGGAGCTTCCCTCTGTAAAATGCCAGGGAACTGAAGACATGGGACTGCCTGGTACTTAAATTTAATTGGAAGGGGCAAGTCACTTTATTTATTTATTTTGAAAGGAAGCATCAGAAGGAGCTGTTCTAACACTTTGGATGCCATTACTAGTGCAGAATCCTCCTTTGGGGAAAGCAATGAGAGTAACATCAACAGAGATGTATTGCAAAACTGTTATGCACACTGGCTGTTCTCCTTTGAAAAATACTTGATTTGACATGTGAACAGTAAGAATTTTTCTTAAGTGGTAAATCAGAGGGTGACCTAGGCTTGCCCTTTTCTTGATGGCTCCTGCTGTGCTTGCATGCAGTTGAGTAAGGAATTATTGTTTTTTTCTGGTCATATGGTAACTACCTGCAAGAGGAGGGCCTTTTTGTGCCTCACTACTAGATGTTCATCTACAAATAAGTGAAGAACTATCCTTAAAGCAAAACTGCTTAAGATCTGATGCTCCAGCTTGGTACCTTCCCGTGTGTCTGCCTGTCCGGTTGCCATGAAGTTATGCCATCACCCTCCAGTGGCATCAGTTGAACTTTGTCTTCCAAGGGCTGAGCGCGTTGTTCGTTCCATGTCAAGCTCTTCAGCGTGCTGGAGATGCGGTGCCTCTGACAGCCGGGCCATCAGCAGCCTCCCCAGTACATCCCTTCGCTGCTGGAGGGGCACAGGCAGGGACACAGAATCTCTTGCTTTGAGCTGGTGAAACGAGCATTTGAAACTAAATCCGAGGTTTTCTTTCCTTTGTAGCTCACACCTCCTTGTTCTGTCGCACGGGGTGTGAAAAACAGTTTACCTTTTTACTTTACAGTAGTCTCTTAAGTATTTAAGTGCTGTTACTCCATTTCCTCCACGTTCAAATATACAACTTGTTGCAGTCCCCAGAGTTTTGCCTTGTAGTAAACAATTTGGCTAGTTATCAGCTGTCCTGGGCTTATTCCCTAACTCCCTCTGCCTAAGAATAACTTGCATTTGTTCTTACCACATTAAGTTGTTTGAGGCCTAAGAAATCCACAACTTAACCAAAATCGCACTGATTTCACACCTCTCCAGCCCCTCTCCTTCCCTTCCTTCCTTCCTCATCATCCATAAACCAGAGGAGTAAGCTCCTCCTCTGTTGTCCAAGTCACGAGGGGATATACCTGGTGCTGTCAGAGCCCACTGGTGTGTGAATTAATTTTACCTGCTCTGGGTTCAGCTCTCTGCTGGGAAGCCGGAGGCCCCCTGGGACGATTTCACACAGGCGTTGCAGATGTTCTGGTACGCCCCAAGTCGCACTGAAGTCAGGTTAGGTGACTTCTGCGGCTTCTCTCCTAGCTGCAGGCTCTGACTTGCTAAAAAAGGGAACACACTGATTTAAAAACTTTTTTTTTTTTTTTTTCCTCCAAACCTGCTTGGAATGGTAGCCCTTTCAGATTCTGTCTGCGAATTCTCACATCTGTTAGCTTGGTTTTTGAAGCCTGTTCCTTAATTTTGCTCTCGTCCCTCATGCCTAAGTATGCGTTGGTTTTCCAGCCTGGTTTGTTTGAGCCAAGCCACTTGGTAGCAGGAAGTCGTAATGGGTTTCCGCCGCCGTAGGAGGTGGATGTTTGTGCTTCACATCAGCCAGCCAAAGATGAGCTGTTTTTCAAAGTTTGCCATTACAATGCTCATCTCTTATTTCATGGGGATGTTGATTTAAAATGTCACGTTTGCTTCTTTTATTTTTTTGGTTCTGTAGTTATGTTTTTTATTACTGATGGCACAAAGCTAGTTTTAAATACTTTTGTATACCACAGGGTATTCTGTCAGTAATCCCAAGTACCTTCTGAGCATTCTCTGGCCAAGCTTTTAGTGATGAACATGGTGGGAGCACAGTAATCCCACACATCTATGACATAATGGTAAAGAATACAGTTATTATTAGCCAAAGCTGCAGAAAGGTGTGAGGAAAAACGTGTTGCCAATCCCTTTATCCTGTCTGTCACAAGCTTTGTCTAGTATTTTGTCCTGAATGTGTGCGTTTCTCAGCAGACCTTTACTGTGCCGGAGCGTGGATGAGTTTGTGTCGGGCTGCGTAGGAATGGCTGAGAAATTAGATATAAGTTGTACTGACAAATTATTGAAACAGAGGAGTCCTTTGGTGCTCTGCAGGTAAAAGGTTTGTGGCTGCCTGTAGGAAAGCATTAATATGCTGTAAAGGAGACCAAAGTGTGGGGGGCTGTTAATCTTTTATGGCTTTTTTACAGTTTGTGTCTGTAAGGTAAAAGCTGCTGCATTCTCCAAAGTGAAATGAGTATAGGTGCTGGGAATAAGCAAGAGGTTGGGTTTGCTGTTGGGGGTCACGGCTTACATAGGGTATCTTTTATAAAGATTTTTCTCTATTTTGTTAAGGTGCCCTCTTTGTTTACAGTGCCCTAAAGGAAGCACCTTTAAAAGCTGCATCCTTACATCTGTTTACTTTACAGCAAGGTTTTCCCACCTGATAAGCCTGCCAGGAGAATGATTGCTGCTTTGTACTGTAAGTTACCTTGTTAGATAGTTTGGTAGAATTTGAAACGCTCTCGCAAAAATAAAAATTTCTAAGGAATTATTTCATATTTTCATCAGGGTACAAGAGTATTATTACAGGTATAAATGTTCCAGGAACAGGAAGACAAAGTAACTCCAGTGACCTTTCAAATAAAAATTTGGCGTGAAGAAAACTATTAATTATGAAATAACTAAAGCACATCATTTTCAGGGCAAACGCTCTTGGCATGACTGGTTGTAGCACTCATCCCGCACGCGAGTCTCAAATCACAAACAGCACACCTCGTATGTATGGAGACGCGAGCAGCGTGGCACGAGCCGTGCTGGATCGTGCTTTGCAGGATGCGCGTCGTCCTCGTCCGCACAGCTCTGCGCAGGTGCAGGTGCCGGGTGGCTCGCCAGACGCATGCAGGACGTAGGCTTGGGGATCGCCTGCGTCGGGACCCAAGAGGGGTGTGAAGGACCATGGCGGGGGGAAGAACGCCTCGGAGCAGCACCTCGGCGCTGTTTTGGTGCAAAGGAGGAGATGCAAAAGTGACTTAGAGATGAGAGTTGTGCTGGGCATCCAGTAGCGAAGGAAAGCGATTTGGTTATTTTGGACTGGTTTGGCAGGTAAGGAGGCAGAGCGTGGCGAGCCAGAGCAGTGCTCTTGCCTGGAAAGCCGCGGGCAGGACCCGGGGTGGAACCAGGGCAGCCCTGCAGCTCTCCCAGGGAGCTGGCTGCTTGTGGCTGCAGGATCCAGGAGAGCCCCGTGAGGTCCTGCCGCTCCTGTACATCCTGTGAGGCATGGGGTTGCCTAAACCGATCAAAGGTTCTGCTGTGTTAGGTGCTTGGTTTTTTGCTTTAAATAAAGCACCAGTCTTTTCTGTGGCATCCTCATCCACGTCTGAGACAAAAATGGGAGGTGCATTAGGATCCAAAACAGGAAAAAAAGGCAGCCACGTGGGTAAAAATTAGTTAAGTGAATTACTTTCTTTTACTGTGCTAATACTGTAGTATTTAGCATACAAAAGATGTAGTTCTGACCACTGCAAGCTCTGCAGGAAAAAAAAATCTTGCTGAGAAGCATCATATTGTACAAAAGCACGTAATAATACAGTTGGGAGCTGTTCAGTTGATCCTTTTTTAAGGGAAGAAAAAAAAAAAACAACTGAAACGAATCTGGGAGTAACACTTTTGGGATTGTTTCTGATTTTTGGAAACTGAAGACCAACAATCTTGCTTTGTAGCATAGTTAGGTATGCATCTCTGCATTTACTGACCATAGCAGAAACCTTTTCGTAATGTTTAGTTCTGCTTAAACTACATTACCTTGGGTTTTACTTATTTGTTTTGCAGGATGTTTCATTCTTTGTGGGGTATAGATTATAATAGCAATTTATTGGGTGGCTTAATGTCCTGGTAGTGTGATAGGGTCAGGTCATAAATATTTAGTGTCACTAAATGCAGCAAGTCTTCTGGAAATGCCATGTCAATATATATATATATATATTTATATATATGTAAAGAAAAAGGACAATTATTTTTGTCAACAAATAATCTGTAATGGTGAAGTAAGTTGCACTTTTCATTAAGAGTTGTCTGCTGCCCGTTTATCTTGTGGGCTCAGAATGTATTACACTGTTCTTATTACTCAGCTGATTGCTGGATATAATTATACTCCAGATAATAAGATTGTTCTAAGTATAATTATGCATGTCATTCACATCATGAAATGTTTAGAAAAAAGGGTACATTATGTTGACATTTGGAAATTATTAAAATGATAAATTATCCAGAAACTGAGAAGCTGTGTTTAATCAGAAGTAACTTCTGAACTTAGCTAGCCTGTTGTTTAACTGTAAACTGCCTAATGAATTTTTGTTCTCAACTAATGTTTTATAATTGAATTTGTAAGGAGCTGATTTGCACAAATATACAGTGTGCATTTTTGCACTCTGCTGTGATGTTAATTTCATGGTTAATGAAGTTTGCAGACATAACGGGTATCTAACAAGGCCTTATCTTGTGGACGGTGCTGATGAAATGAAAAGCCAGCTCTGCTTTCTCACGGCAGCACACGTAGCACGTTACCACTCCAAGACTTCTTGACCCCAGCACGCCGTGTACCTCGCAGACCTCGGCGTATCAGTGCTCACCTGCAGCGAGCGGCTTGCGTGAGGCTGCTTTGCAGAGGTCAGAGGGGTAGAGGGATGATGCATTAGGCTTTGAACGGGAATAATTGAAGTTGCTCAGGATACCGATAGCCTGTTCTTCCACCACCAGTCCCGAGTTACACATTACACAGCCTCGTGCTTTGTGTTTCTGTTCTTGTTTTGTCATAGGTGATGAATGTTGAGGATGGCGATGCGCTAAACAGATCTCTAAAGAGAGGTGAACGTCGGAGAGGAGTTCCTGAGTTGTGAAGGGTTTCAAAGGTAGTGGTGGGTTCTGTAGAACCGAATGTCCTCTGGTTTCTGGTAACTCTTAAGAAACCGCTCTCCTGGACTTGAATGCTCAAAATGTGACCAAAAGCTGTTCTGTAGGGTTGATTCCATCAACCTTTGGCAGACACAAGGCAGACGAGCCAGCGAGTCACCTTGCGTATGTGCAGAAGCAGCCTTTGCTCGCTTTTTGTTGTTCTAGTCTAGTCGTTTTCTCCCTTTGTCAGAAATACTTACTTTTCCATGGAACAAAAACGACTCTAAAATTACAATTATTCATAACTTACAACGCGTGCCTTCCATCTCATCATTTTTGAAGATTGTATGCTCTGAAATTTTTATTTGGTTTAGAGTAATCACCCTTAGTTTTTCGTACTGGAAAACACCAGCTATCAACTATAATAAATTACCGTTTCAGGAAATGTTTCTTCTCTTGAGACTGATGGTGAGACTACCAGCATATTTTAGTTTATGTGCATGGAATTTCAGTGCTCTCGTTGGAAGGTGATTGTAATGCTAGAAGATGAAATAGTCTAGAGAGCCTTAAAATCAGAAAACAAAACTTCAATTTGATGTTAAAAACTTGAGTTTTCTTATAGCAATAGGTTTCATAGTGCTGGCATTAGCTTTTAGTGCTGTGAAGCTTTTACTAAATTGGCACAAATGTTAAGAGTTATGAAGCTGTGTCATTAAGAATAATGCTTATGCAAGTGGAAACTGTTGAATGTTTTCATCTTGATTCAATAAAGACCTAATTGGTAGATACATTATATCAAAGAAATCTACATGATTGGCCACTGACGCTCCTTTCATGATACTTGTTTGCGTGAAAAGAACACGTGAAAGTGGGCTGTGTGTCTTTGGGGAGGTTTTTATTATTATTTTTAAGTGGTTGGTGCTATATGAAATGCGCCTTGCTTTTGCAATTCAATGCTTTGATTACTTCATCAGCCTAGTAGAATAAATCTGGTTAGCAAAGCTACTTAGAATTTAAATGGACTTTGTATTTAAAGTATAAATCTACCTTTGGTCTCCTTGATTAAGTATTTTTGCTGTGTTTTTCATTTTCTACAAAGAGAAACCGTTCTACATGCTTTTTGGAAATGTCTGGATTTATGTTTTGGGCTTGGTTTCTGCTTTTAAGATTGTTCCAGCTGCTGGCGAATAGTTTAATATTTTAATGAATGACGGGGTGAGTTTGTTGCTGTGCTTTGGCGCTCTGTCGGTTCCCAGGAGCTGAATTAAAATAAGCGCTGTGAGTAACTGAAGGTTCATTGATATCTGTTGTCATACGAATAATGTCAGGAAAGCTTCATCTATTATTGAGTGATCCGTGGGTGTTGTAGGTGAAAATGGTGCCGTGAATTGTAAATCGCTGCTTAGTGCACATTAATATGGATTGGTTCTATTTGTATTGCATTAAATAATTTATGTTTCCCAAATGGTTCTTCTTTTAAATGGGGGAAAAAGTCCCCTTGGCGATAGCAGACTGTACTTGCCAGTTCTCCTGAGGTGTGCGTGTCGCACGGTGGGACAGGGCTTTCTGTAGCGCCCTACCTCTTGTTCCTTGTAGTGTTTTCCTAGCACCTCGTGCAGAGCCCAGAAGTGTTTTCAAGAGAGCTGTGTATGAAAATTAAACTTCTGAAGGCAATCTTACAGGCACTCCAAGTGCCAGAGGCTTAGATTAGCTTCCCTTCAGCTATCTCCTATCTGCTGAGGAAGCAGAACAGCACGTGCCTCTGTCTGGAAGTGCTGGGGAGCTGATGTACGGGAGCCTTTCAGACAGGGACACCTGGACCGAAGTCGTGTGTTACACGCAGAGATAACAACTGCCTATTTTGTAAGACCAAACGCTGGCTCACAATTTAACATTTGGGTAAATATTACCCAAGCCATTGGTGCTGCTTACCTCAGCGTTCCTAGAGCTTGCAAGATCTAACGTTTAGTGTTGCTGCACCGTTGGCACTTGTTTATATGTGTACTATTTATTTTCCTGATAGCAGTTTGTCCTTTCCTTTTCTGCTCCACTGCACAGAGCAGCTTCGCGTCGTGCTGGCACAAAGCCCGTGCAGGGACAAGATTCGCAGAGAGGCTGCTCGCTGGGTGCCGAAGCAGGTGGGAAGTAAATATCACTTTTGCAGGGGTCAAAAGACAGCACTGTACCTGTAACAGACAGTAGCTGTGGTTCTCCTGTGCTTGTCCAGGAAGCACTGCTGCCTGCTTGGTACGTTACATGAAGTCCAGTGTTGACAAATCATTTTCCTCCTTCTTCTTTCATCCATGACAAGACAAAGAGCCCTGGTCATGAGATAGCTGGGCTTGGCTGATGCTCAGTCCTAGCACATGTAACTCCGCCGTAAAACAGAGTCTCTTGTTCTCTGCTCTAACAGTCAGACCCGTTTATCCGGGGCAAAGTCTTTGCTGCCTAAAAGCTGAAGCCACGACCTTGCTCTAACTGCTGCCATTGGACCCACACATCTGGGAGAAGGTGTGCGGGCACCTCCCTGGACACTGAGTCTTTAGTTCCCTGATGCCCCCGAGTGACTGTCTGGGGCACTAAACTTTACTGTGTCCTCTGTTTCTGTAACATTTTTCCCTGGGTGACCATCTTTAACAGACAAGCGTTAATTGCCCACGGATCTCTACAGAGCCACTGAGGCCAAGGCCTTGGTGCAATTCAGAAAAGGGGTGTGGGTGCTGGCGTGGCTAACACTGCTTTCTGCCTTCCAGACGTCTGAGAAGTCCTTTTTGCAGGTGAGCTCATGCATTTCATGGTACATGAGCCCTTAACATGGGCTAAATTGAACAGCAGCTCCTGGTGTCTTTCTCTGATGCAGCTGTAGTGTTGGATGTGGTTGCGAATCAGATGCTGCAGCTGGTGCTGCTGTGTCCAGGAGTGACTGGTCCAGGCAAAGAGCAAAAACATGAGCAGCAGGCTTGCAGGGTGGCCAGTGTTTGAGTACCACGCTTGTAGTTAATGAGGCAGAGGGAGAAAGGAAGAATTACAGTGGGGCAAAGAGTGAATTACCAAGCACATGGAGCCGTTTCTATTTCGTCCAGAAAAATGTTCAGCAGCGTGACAAAAGCACCTGTTCTTTCAGTCTTTTGTGTTAACAAAGTCACACATTTATTACGTCTGTTTAAAACAAGTAAGTAAATACCTGTGTTCCTTTTTCTAAACTGAATGAAGGGAGATGCTGAGCTCAAAAGCATTGCAAAAGCTTGTTTGTGGCTTACAGACTCATCCTTTTGTAAGGCATGCTTAGCTCATTCTTGTTAGACAGGTAGTTTCTTGCAAGGTTAGTTTAAAAAAAATTAGTCTGGCAAAATCTGTAATTTCTTATTCCTTCTTTGCTGCTGCCAAAGAAATAACAAGGGGATCAAGTGAAACTCCAACTACAAGCCTCTTAAAAGCTGTGTGAAAGGGAGCTAAGTTCAAACATATGATAAAGAGCACAGGTAATGTAAAATTGAGCGATGGTTGTCGTTGCATGATGGTGCGAATCATTTATCCTTACAGGATTTTCAGGAATTATTAGTGTGCATCTCTTGTTTGTAACAGACATGGTTCCCACTGCTTTGGCAAAGTGTTGATGGTAACAAGTGGAACGGGGTTTCTGACAGCCTTCCTAAACAGAACTGGAAATCATTGAAATCTGGCCTGCATACGTGGTTGACTTTTTGCATGGTCCCGCTGCAGCAGGTTCCTCATTCATAAATTCTGGGCATTCCAGTAAACGTGTGTGTATGGCTTTTAGCTTGCTGAACTTTGGTCCTTGGGTACGTGGCTCAGATCCTGGAGCTCTTAAGCATCATATCACAGGACGGTGATTTTTAGACCCCCAGGCTGACTACTGTTGGAAGGGACCCCTGGGTTTCACCCCTCTGGGCACCTTGTTGCAGAGTTCAGCTGCTCTCACTGGAAATTTTCTACTTCTGTCATGTTGGAATTTCCCTGGTCACTTGTGTCAGTGTCCTGCTGCATCCGTCTTAAGGGCTGGTTCTGTCTGTGCTGTAGCTGCCCACACGTACTAGCACATTTGCATGTGTGACGTGCAAATGTGCTCTTATCCTCGCTAAATTTCCCCCTTCCCATTTTCTTCCCTTTGGGTGGCTCAGCTGTTGCTTTGCTGAGGTCTGGTGACAGTGACAAGGAGGAGGTTTATGAAACGTTTTGTGACATGCTTTGGTTTTGACCTCGTCTCAAAGAAGTTTTGCGAAGCGCTGGAATACAGGTGGAATTCCTAGTTCTGTCATGGGAGGAGCAGGGTTATTGCAGTGCAGCTGCAGAGAACGTCAAACACATTGAATATTCTTTAGCTTGCTTTCATTCATTTGAATTTTAAATTGGTAAGCTACAGAAATCTTCTTGGACCTTTATTTGGATCAGAAAGAGTCATATTGTGAGCTGCCAAAATGCGTGTCTAAGGAATTCAGTAAAACACAGTGTGCAGACCCGTTTTGACGTGCCATGCCCCTTGCTGCAGGGAAGGCGAGTTGCTCTTCCCTGAGCCTTGAGCCTCTCCGGAGCGATAGCGTGCTCTGGGTGGCAGCGAAACCCCAGCCGTTCAAAAATACCACCGGGGCCCTCATATGTCCTAGGTGCCTGATGTTCGCCGGCATGGAGCTGCGAGAAACGGTGCTGAGAACCCAGCCTGTTTCTTGTAGGTCAGCTGAGCTTGCAAATGTATTGGCCCACGTTCATCAGGTAGCAGCTTGTAAAACACTTAAACACAGCATCCTGTTTATTTTTTGTAATGGAGTGGGGCTGGAAGTTTATGTTATGATCAGCTGTATAAAGCATCCCTGAAGTTGTCGTTGGAGCCTTTCAGAGTTTACTCTCCCGTTCAGTGTTAACTCAAATGAAATGTTTTCAGAATTGGATGGAGAAATCCAGAGCTTCCAAAGTCATTTCGTATTCTATCAGTACTGAGAAAAAGGTGTTGGTGGAATTGGTTTTAAGTAATCTCTTCTTGTGAATGTATCTAAAGAAAGGAATTCATGAGCTCATACAACTTCTTCATAGTGCTAATAGACACAAACCTCAACTTGGAGTTCTTCCCCCTAAGTCTGTGAATCTTATCGGTTTAATTCCTACTGTCTGCAGGAAAGTGCCTTGCACAAAACCTACAGTAAGTTGCAACTTGTATATTTTGACTTGCTTTGGAGCTTCCTTGTCACTTGCAAAAGTTACACTAACTAAAATCATCCATGTTGTGGCCGGGGAGGTTTTGTCATAAACAGTAAGCTGGTGAACTCAGCTGAGCAGTGCTCGTTTCTTAATGGAGGTTTTATATTTATGGCATGCTGTTCACAGGGAAAACTGCTGGCGAACATTGCTGTTACAACTTTATCGTTGCGGTAATGTGCAGTCTTTTCCTCTTGTCACTTTTAATTTCTAATGGACGTATTATATGGGGGTAAAACATAGTTTATCTCTGCTGTCAGAGGCAGTAACAGGGCAGAAACTAGAATATATACAGCATCCCATTTGAAACTTATATTCATCTCTAACACCTGGAGATACCTGTTAAAAAACCTACTGATATTTTGCCTGACCTGCTGTGATTTGTGCCTTCAAGGCAGAATCTCTACAGGTTGAAGGAGAGGAGGGGAACCAAGGCTTAAAACCTTTTTTTTTTTTTTTTTTTTTTAAGAGACACCTTCTAATATAATAGCATAAATGGTTATTGTTCGAGATTTATGTTAAAGGCACTGATCGGTGACACTGAACTTGAGGTGGTATGGAAAGACTCTGGGCAGTAAAAGCCATCCTTCCTGGCAGGGTCTTCCATTACCCCGTTACTGTTGGTCTGCCAGTGTCTGAAGACGGGACAAGCTGTGTAGATGAGGTGGTACGAGGCTACGGGCCAGCCACCCTGTATGTATGGCTGGTTGCTTTTATCCCTTACCCCTCTATTTTTCCTCTACAAATCACCTTGACCCCACCGTTTCCCCAAATTTGGCTCCTCCCCTAAAGAACCCTTAATAAATCCCATAAATGCCCCAGGGCTCTTCCCCACATCCCATAAGGCGTCCTGCGATGCCCTGTTCCAGTGGTGCCCCCGGTCCCTCCGAGCCCCCCGGACTTCTGCTCCTTTGTGGGGGCACAGAGAGCTTCCTGGCACGTAACCGCTCATGTTGTCAGTGGTAAGAAGATGGAGATGGTCAAATATATCCCTGTGGGTTGGGTTTTCCTTGTGTGTAGTTGGCTTCTATTTTAATACTGCTTTTCCTTGAGGTTGTCTTTTTTGTAGGCTAACAACTATCAACCTTCCTGTGAAGGGAGTATCTGATTAAGTAATCTGTCCAATTTCCCTTTTGGAATTCAATTTGCACTCAAAAGTCCAATTTGTCATCCACAAAATAAATACACTTTGTCAGAAAAGTTTGTCCTGTTACTAATCCTTTAGATTTATTTCTGATATTATAGATTGCCCCTACATTGCAAGTAATACTTTCCTATTCGATTGTTGATCTCCAGTGAGTGAAAGAAACTGCTTTTTCTAATAATACCCTGAACCTGCTTTACTATCGGAAATTAAATTTTCTGGTTGGGTGATCATAAAAGCTACAGCCATTGAAATGGTGGTCAGGTAACAGATTATTTGTAGGTGATAGAAGGGAGACAGTTGCTTTTAAAATCTATCTTTGGAGCTTCATAAAGTGAAATACAGGTGTATAAGACCTAATTTATTGAGGAGTAACACTTCGGCAAGATGATTTGCTTTTACTTCTCTGTATTTCTGTTGCTCTGCGAGTTGCTGATTATCTCCAATTGTTTATTTCTTTTGTAGTAAAACGCTTCAGAGAACCAAAGCATGAAAGACGTCCTTGGAGAATATGGTATGTTTCTGCATGGCTCACTCCTTCATTTTAGCTTCCTGTATGTTTTAGAAACTGATAGAATGATTGTCTGCATGTGATGATGATGATTTTAAAAAAATTGATGACAAGAAGGTGACGAATAAATGATGAACAAAACAGTTACAAAAATATATGATTTAACAAAATGTTGTGTTCTTATGAATATTTCCCTGCTAGTTCATTCCCACTAGACATTGCCAGCAACCTCCATGCAGACGTGCGTTTAGACGTAAAGCTTAAAGTTGCACTTCCTCCTGAGGATGGAAACTAAAACTGCCCCAAGATGCTAAGCTTAAACAGATGTTCTTGTTCTGTAGCTGTCCTAATTTTTGTAATAGAGAAAATGGTACGATAAAAGATATAATTTCATAAGCTGTTAAAGAACATGTGGTATAAAAAGTATATTTGTTTTTATTGCCTTTTAAATGTTGTTGTAGTGATGCCAACATAACCTGTCTTAGTTTTAAGTAGAGACTGGTGTAAAATTTAAGCTGTTGTTTGTTCCAGGTGTTACAGACTATAATGCTTTGTTTTTTCTTCAGTGGCTTATATTCATCTTTGATTCATGATGATTAAATTCATCATACAGTGCTGCTTTTCATAATTAATCTTGACCTTTATTTTATGGGAAAAAATAAATACAAAATCTTTGTGTTCTACACTCTACCTCAGCCTGAAATTCTGGCTAGCGCTGCGGTAGCTTTTAATTTTTAAGCCAAGAATCTAGTTCTGAGATTTGAGTATTGTTATTTATAGTATGTTGTAGTGATTAGATAAGTAACATTCTGGCTTCCTGCCTCATCTCCAACATTGTGCTCTCAGTGTTGGGCAATGAATGAGAGAGAATAAAGTTTAATACCAAATTGTCAGGGAGGGTAGATGAATTCATGCGTATAATATTGTTTTGGATCTATTTTGGGTCTTTTTTTAGACACAGAAAGAACAGGCAAAGTGAGTGCTGGTCTGTATAAAGAACACACTCTTGCCTACATTATACTTTTGACACAATTCCTGTATTTAACATATTTAATAAAGCATCATGGGAAGTTAATAAGTATAAAATAATAAAAGAGTTGGAAGGGGCAGGAATCAATGTTGAATCTGTACCTAAGTGGTGTTTTTTTAAATATTTTCACAGTAAGTAGGAAACTATTTTCTTCCTGTCTTTTGCTTTAGAGATGGTGGTTTTAGGGTGATAACTCCTTTGCAGTGAGGTCTTGAAGCTGTTGTGCTTTAGCTAAAATTCAGGGAGGCTACTTCGTGCTATTAGGTGAAAAATACCAATGATGGAGTTTTAGCAAAATGCTATAGATAAAGGAAACATTATCCAGCTATTAAGTTGTTCGTCAACAAGCATGTGATGACAATTTACCTCCGTCCCTGCCATAAACTTACTAAAAATACATAAACATAAAAGGACTGAAATGTCTTGTGAGCCTGAGATACTCATTGTTTACAGGTTATTAAAGACTTAGATAGGTTTAGTGAAGCTTAGCTCATGGATAATGCGTATGATACCAGGAGGATCTCTCTTGTCTTTAAATTTTCAGCGCCAAGGCCTCGAGTTGGTATGATTTGATTTATTGTTAGCAAGATTCCAGGAAAAAAAAATAGCAAAGGGTTGAATTTGAAGTGGAACATGGTTAAGTAAGTTAAATACCATGGCATGTTATCCTTCTGGTGTTCTCATTTGAAGAAAAATGAACAATTGGGATGGAATTTTAATACAAATTTGCAGTGTTCCTACTGTGTTGTAAACAGTTTCGAGTGTCCTAAAAGCTGTTTTTTACTCTCTACAGGTTTTTAGATACTTCCAAGCAAGCCATAGGGATGTTGTTCATCCACTTTGCAAACGTCTATTTATCAGACCTTACAGAAGAAGACCCTTGTTCACTGTGAGTGTTTAATTTTTGAATAGTTGGTCTTTATGGAGGTTCTACTGTTGAGTTTGCTGTACTTGGACACTAATGCAAGATATATCAGAGAAACAAATTTGCATGCGAAAAGTCAGTCACTTTCAAAATACTATGTTTTAAACTTAGTTAATCAAGGATCAGAAATCTGCTCTTTTAGGTTATGTCTGGCAGGACCTAGGAAAGTAGTGTGTTGTTTTTTTTGGTTTGGTTGGTTTCTCCCCCCCAAGGTCTGTGTATGGGTGTTTCAGACAGAGTAAACTTGCTTCTCCCCCTCCAGTACTGAATGAGGATTTAGGATGCACATTGTAATATGAGGTTGTTTACTGAAGGAGGTAAGAGATACTAGGAGCCAGTGGAAGTGAATGTAAAGTTGTGTACACCGACCTCTAGCTTCACCATTCACTGCAGCAAGGCTTTAATATAAAGTCAGGTTGCTTTCAGGGATATTAAGCAAAAATTGTCCCTGCTTGTATTTTCTTCAGAAAACTGCATCAGCTACTGCAGTATCATTTTTACTCTGTTAAAAGCAGGAAATCTTGCCTGGTACTGAGGCAGTGAGTGCAAATTAAATTTTGCAATCTCACACTTGGAGCAGTGTGACTAAGAAGGTAAGCATTTCACTGTAGTGTATTAAACCTGAAGAATCTATGACTAAGACCCTGTCAGGCTTTTTAGAGGAGCTGCTGAAGCAAATGACAGTTGTTTGGGTTTCTTATTGATGGGGCTCGTGCTCAAAGAAACCTACGTGTTTCTTGTAATAGAAACTGTGAAGTTACTTTTAAAAGTCTAGTAATTTGCCCCGAAAACCAAATGCAATTCCTTCCATGGCAGTTGCTCACAGATATCCTCTGATAAACAAAGGAGTTAAATAGCTCAAGGAATATGTTTGTTGCTTCATAAGGCTAAATATTTAATTTGCCTTATTTCTCCTTAGTTTCCTCTGTGTTTTCACATGCTATAAATGTGCGAGTAAAACACTGCTTTTCTCCTCCCACCGCAAAGCATTTTGGTAGGGAAAATGCATTTACTTTAACACACTAACTGTAGAAGTTAAGATATAAATATGAGAGTTTCAGTAATACCAGGCATCATTGTAAGATCTTTTTGGTTACAGTTTTAAGAATTTCCTGATAATTTACAAAAACTGACAGGTGTAAATTGCTTTTACTTCATTTTCATATATATATTTAAGCAAGCTAACCAAAGAGTGTTTAGAATTGTTAGCATTCAAAGTCAAGGCTTAAAGCTTCATTAAAATATTTTTAAAATAACTTTTTGTATTGTCTGAGTTTTTAAAATAAACGGTTTGCTAACGTGTTCTCTTCTACATGTTTCCATATAGTCTACATAACTTTATTTTCAAATACCACTTTTAACATAAATGTAATGTGACACATAACAAAGGCACGGCTGTCATTTGCTGCTCTTAGGATAACTGTGGAGTTGTGCAGTTCCTCAGATAAGGGTGCAGGTCCTGTCCTCCTTGTTGGCAGAAGAAATAGCATGCTATATCAACCAAAGCCACTTGTCCTTTCTTGGGGAAAAAAAATATATCTTAAGGTTACAAGTGGGTCAAAATTACTGAGTAAAAGCAATGTTTCTGTATGTGACTTTAAATAATAGTAATTTGAGTCAGCGAACCCAAACCAGCTTTCTGTGCGTTCCTGTTTTGTAGCGTGGCAGTTCTTTTCAGAACAAAGCCAGAAAACGAAGTTTTAGAGAACATCGTGGTTGGAAAGAACCACGTCCGGAAGTTGCCATTCGTTACTTTGGAAATGTAATGCCCTGCGTCACGCAGGCAAGGGATAAGGTGAGCGCCCATGGTGCCTGCCCGGAGGCCGCCTGCTGCCAGCAGCACTGCCGGGCGCAGCGGGATGTGCCCAGGTGTCGGCACAGCCCTTGTGCCTGGCCGGGTGGAAGCCTTCCTGCCGCGGGCTTAGAGCAGCCCCTGGTGGCCTCAAGCGGCTCCTGTAGACTCCTAAGTACTGGGCTTCCTCTGCCAAGCTCTAAACCTTTATTTCTGGGTTCCTCAAACAGAAAGTTCATTAAAACTATGATTTGACGCAACTGTTAGAAAATAACTATTTTTAGAAAGTTTGTGGATACGTCTTTGCTTAAGCAAGACACGTTCAATTCGGTTTTATTCTTGAGCTGCTGCTTGAACGAGATTTTGAGGATCAAAGCAGCTCCTCCTTTACTGCTCTGATTGCACATACTGTGTATCTGCTTTCCACTTTCTGATGATATTTTGTCCACGTGGACTTGCCTCTGCAGCCAGCAGGAGCCCCCAGCTCTCTGATTTGTTATTTTAACAGATTCTAAAAATAGGATTCTAGATCCTATGGACTCTAGAGCTTACCGTAAGTATTTGGAATTGCCAAATAAGACTCAGTCACAGGGATTTACAGTGTGGCGTGCAGCTGGGATAACCGTCGCTGGGTCTTTCTCAGCTGCTGTTTTGTTCAGCCAAAATGGAGCAGTAGTAAACAAACCAAACTGACTTGCAAGATGCTTTGAAGTTCAGCTGTACCATTTAATGGACCTAAGAATTAATTTGAAACCCACGGTGATCTCTGGTTTCTTGAGGCATAGGTGAGATCCCAGGAGTTCCTTCTGAAACAATTAATAGTGCAGCAGTTGTGTGTCCATTACACTTTATTTTTTTTCCCTTGGACGGCTTGTTCTAGATTCAATTTCAGATGTTTATTAGGTATGATTTGAAGTGCTAAGGGAAACCACTTTCTGCTAAACTCTTAAGTAATTTGAAATGTGGTTTTGATAGTGGCTTTGATAGTGACTGTTGTTCCTTGTCAGCTCTAGTAGAGTGCTCCTTCAAGCAAGAGAGAACTGCCTGTGGGGCCTTCCCCATTAGAATGAAAGTGTTTTGGGTTGTTAGGTTGTTGTTGTGTGTTTGTTTGTTTTTTGTTTGTTTTTGTTGTTGTTGGTTTTTTTTTCTTCAAATTCTGTGAGGTGTTAAGAACAAAAAAAAAATATCTTATTCCTTTTATTCCCCTGGTTTTATTCAAATAGAGTGTTTCTATGCAGAATGAACTGAACGATGGGAAAAAGGAAATCTTTTTAATTTAGAGACATAAAATGAATATTGGAGTTTATACAGAGGATGCACACATGCAGTTCATGGAAATATAAGTTGAAGCTTAAGTTTAAGGTCAGAAACAGAATGTTAAAACTCTCATAAAACTATTTACATTTTACGCTATGTAGGTACAGAAGTGGGTAAATGATTAATCTCAATGCTATGGCTTTTCAACATATATGAAGATCTGTCTATTGTGGTGTAAAAATACATGGAACTTCTGGAAATTGGATTCTTACTCCTTGTTTTCTTTACATTTTTCCTTTCAGGTACCTTATCAACTTCTTGTTAGATGCCACTTTAGGGATGCTGTTAATCTATGTTGGTATACGTGCAGTCAGCAGCATTGTGGAATGGCAGCAGTGGGAGTCCCTTCGCTTTGGTGAATATGGTAAATGTTCTATTGTTGCACTAAAATACTTTCCAAGACAGAATTTTGGAACATTTCAGCTAACAGTTCACTAATCTTTAAGTCATTACACGATTGTTATAAAGGCTATTGTAGAATTTCACTTGTCAGCAGCACTCTGTATCTTGGCATGCAAATACTGTGTTGCAAAGTTTAACAAGTCTTTAAGCATTTAGTGAGGTTTGGAACAGCTGCTTGATTTTGTTGTTGTTAGGAGTGATTGAACAATTATGGTACTGGCTAATCTCGGGTTAAAAAACAACAGGATAACTGTACTCTGAAACACTTTAAATAAATGGTAGCTGGAACATCGTTTCCTATTAAAGCTTTCACTGCACCACATGCCGTTGTCTGAAGATACGGGTTGAGCATTCTGCCAGCCCTCTTCAAAGTAAACAAGCACATATCTTTGCGAAGAGAATGTGCTTGTCCTCAAGTGTAGGGATCACTTGAACTCTTGCATGCAGGGCTTGTATCTGATGAAAAATGCACAAGTCTTTCTTACAGGCTAAGAAATACAGATGTGAAATTACTTTCATGTGAAGTTGTGGGTTTTGTCTTCTGTTAGCCACTGCAGTCTGCTGACCTGCAGAAACTGTGGCTTTGCAGATGCAAAAAAACTTGAGGTATAATGTACACAGCATTCAATTCTGTTCAACCTGATATTTTCAGATCATTTAGTCTGGTGGGCTGGGAATGGAAGTTCTGTATAAATACTAAAAATTGCACTTGAAACTCCTTGAAATAAGAATGCGGGGAGGGTGTGTCTTACAAGAGAGCTATGGCTCTTTACCAGAGAAAAACACACTGTACTTTAAAAATAATAACAATAATGTTTGCCTAACAAAGTAAAAGCTTTTGTAGCAGTTACATAATTACCATTGTTTGGTTTTGTATAAGAAAGACAAAAAAAATAAAAATAGCCAACCAAACAAAAAACCTAAGTGGCTAACAGAATAAGGCCTTGTTAAATTCAAGTACTTTAAATGGTTGGGAATTTTGCAATTAAATCAAATAGCATTAATTGCTGTTTGTTTTTAATGTCACAGGTTTAAAATAGATAAATGCCTGGCGTATATATTGGGAGAAATAGCTTCCTCTACCATTAGTCCATTTTTCAATGTTAAATTAATGTCGAATGAATGTATATCCTAGGCTACACTTATGACCATTAAAGCTGTTTAAATCAATGCTGCCACAACACTGTTTATCTTTTTTTTTTTTTTCCCCACATACCACTGTCCAATTGTTTTCACTCTTTTCCTTGGACTGATGCTCATCTCACTCTTCAGGGAACTGATGCAGAGAGCTAAACTGTCAGAAAATTTGCCATATGTAGAAAAGTAAATAGTTTCTCCAGATCAGTCCCCAGACTTGGGTTTCTAAGGGGTTAGGTAAGCACCAATGCTCAGGGAAGGTTAAAGGACCAAGACATTGCTGAACTTACCTTCTGACAGCTTTGAGACCTGCTGCTCAAAATCCCCTTTCATGATTGTTGACTTGACTTGAAACTATTTGAAATGTTTTCATAGCTTTTACCCCATGTAAAATTGGCTTTCTGCTCAGGGCAAAATTTATTCTATATCTATTACCATTATAGGTAGGTAGTCATAATCATGTTAAATATTAGAGGTTTGTTTTTTTTTTTTTTTTTTTCCTCTCATAGCATTGTTTTTTCTTGTGAGATCTCTCTTTCTCCCATTTTAATTTCCTTTCACAAATAAGTAGTCTCAATGGATGGGAGGATGTGGAGACTCTCCTGCAATTGTATCCATCTCTTACTGACTTCTAAATGAACCCATTTTTATTTTAGTTAGGCATCTGTTACTGCATTAGCTAAGCTTTTAGGATCCACAGCTGAATTTGTTACTTATGTAGAGGTGGGCTGGGACTGATCCTTCACTTTCATTTTGAGTTAGGAGATCCAAAATGTGTAAAAGTCACGTATAAAATTCTCTAACTCCTCATTAATTAGTTGTTCTTTCCAATATCAGATCATTCTGCTAGTGACTTTCCTTGTATCTTCATTAATGTGCTGCCTCTGACCTTAGTGTGTTGTTTTTTTTTAAACAAACTATCAAAAGGACTAATAAAAAGTGTATTGTAAATCTGTTTTCATTAGTTATGTGGGAAAAGCTTCTAGCATGAAGAGAACTAGGTACCAGATGGACAGTTACTGCTGACTGCTGTGCAGTAAGGTTAGATCCCATGCAAGAAATGAGGAACTGTCTGAAAAGGGCAGGTCACACTGGGTTGTTTGCTGCCCTCTTCTGTTAAGCACCATTGTTGTTTCTGAAATGAAAGCCCACTTAGTACCATTTTATTTGAAACTTTTCACTTTGGCTACAAGAAAGCTCATCTTATGTTTTGTAAGATCCTTAAAAATAAATAAATGAAGTGGGGTAAAAGGAGAGGACTGAACTGCAGTTCTGTGGGGTCTCAAGGGCGTTTAGATTCATATTTGGAGGTAAACATGGATGTATAGCATACATGAGTGGCGAGGTGGCTGCTCATTGAAATGTGTTGGAGACCTGTGCCATTTTATCTGAATGACTAAAGGAAGGCCTTTGCTTGAAGATCAGTATGGTTTTTGTTTGTTTTCAAGTGTGGAAAAACAAAGCCAACAAAACAGCAAGTCTCTTCTTTTGATTGAGTGATGTTTGTGTTTCTAGAGCCTAAATAATCATTTGTCTCAAGTTAATTCTCACTGTGAGCTCATTTCCCGTCTTAGCTCTTACTTGATCCCTGGTGATTCATTACTTGAGAGGCTGTCATAAAAATAGCAGTTGTCCTGCTGGTTTTAAAAGCCTCTCTTTATATGGAGGATAGTTTTTAAGTGTAAATGCCTCAAGGAAAGAACGGATACCAAAATATCAACATAGTCACTACTAGTACAGCAAAACAGCACTGCATGCTGATTTACAAACCAGCTAGCATGATGCTCCCTTGAGGGCGTTCCTGTGTCAGAATTTTTAAACTAACTAGATTTGTCTTCACATTTCCAGTTTTGTATTATCAGATTGATTATGTCAGCAGCTGGAAGTGCAGAATCAGTTTATATAGTCGAGTATGTAAATAGGAGAAAAGCAGTTGTGATCTGTACCAAAAAGAATGTTCCTGCATTCCTCTTCCCTTCTTGTGGTAGCTACTTTAGCTGCTGTGAGAAGAAAACAGGTGACAAAGCCCTGCTGGCTGACAATTAACTGTATTGACAAGTAAATTGGGCTGTGCTTTTCAGATGGCAAAGCTTAGGAGTTGCATTTGATGAATCTTTTCCCTCTAGCTCTTTGCTTGTGATTTGCAGAACAACTTACTCATTTACCTATAGCCTACCTGTAGGGCAGATATGCACTTGCTATAAAAGCCTTTGAAAATTGGTCTTGGAGAAGTTCTGTGAGTTGACATTTTTGTAAGAAAGTTCCTCAGGATTTGAACATAAATAAGCTACAGGATAGGGGAATCACAGGTATTTTGTTTAAGTGCTGTCTATAACCACGATTCTATGAAGTAGCTGATGTGAATTAGGATGCCCTCATGTAAGACTAGTTACCATTGCCCAACATTTGAAAAAAAATAAATGTTGCTACAGTTGTCACTGCTAAGGCTTCAAAATTTTTCAGTTTCAGTCTTAATGTGAATTGGTTTTGGTTTTTTTTCAGTAACAAAATTTCTTTTGATTTGCAAAGATGTTCTAAGTGCGCAGATTATACATGGAAGGTATAAAATCAGAATTCAAAAGACTGTCCCAAACTTTGGAAATGAAATTAGGGCATAATAGCTTCAACATTAGCTTTAAAGTTCTGATCTGAGTTTATGTACTGAATCTTTGATTGTACGAATGTCCCAGATATTCTTGGGAACACGGCCTGGATGTGACAGGGCTATTAACATTTTTCACTCCAATTGCATAATCTATAAAATTGTTTAAAAAACTTGGTTTGAAAGCGTCTCCAGAGATCTCATTTTTAGCTTATTTGCTACTTACTGAAGAAAACTAGAGAATGCAAATAAAAATGCAGAGTATACAATTTAATTATCAAATTTAACTCAGGCCTTGCATTCCCAGAAGAATCACAGTTGCTTACTTACGAATTACTGATGTTTCTGCCTTCAAATCTTACATATATTTTTTTTTTTCCACAAAAGAAACCTTAAACTGCAGTGCATAACTATAAAACTTGAGTATTTAACTGTTTTTCTTTTGGACTACTGAGTGTTGATCCATTAGCTCAATGTAAAACTTAATTGGAAAATGTCCTTTGTCTTGGACTCCGATCTGATTTATCAGTTTTTCTTTGTAGCATTTAAGCAGCAAACAGTAAGTCTCAAGACTATTACCAAGTATTAGTTCTGAAAGCCTTTCAGAAATCTTCCAGAAAAGGAAGTAGCAACTATCCATTATGCATTACAAATACATAAAGGCATCTGAATTTCCATTGCACGTTGTTCATCCCCAGGCTGAAGAGTTCTAAGCTGCATTTGATGATGGTGCAGAAGGCTGCTAGGAAGTCTAAAGAGCTAACAGCCCCTGCCAAAGCTTCTTTTTAATTTCCAGTGAAGTGCTGCTTTAAGCTCCCCATCAAAGCTGCTAGGCATACCATTCCTCTTTTTTTTCTCTCTCCTTGCTTTCATGGAACCTAATAGTTGACAGAGTTTTCCTGTTCCGATATTTGTCTAAGATGGTCTTCGTTCTGTTGGCAGAGAACAACGCACTCGGGTTTTCACTCTGCCACATTCTAATGGGGTGCAGCAGAGTTTCAAACCCTTTCAGACTGAAATGAAAATGTGATCTTAATTAACTTCTTGTTCAACTAATTTTTTCGTATCAGTGCTTGCACCTGTTGATGCAATTTAGATTGGTTAGTTACAGCAACCAACTTTGTAGGGACGAAAGATACGCTTAAGGCAGCCTAGGGAGAATGGCAGAAATCCTCATGTTTCTATTTAAAGTAGCAGTGAAGGGAAAGATGCTTCTTCTCAGCCATGCTTGTTTTAAGTTTTTCCCTTCTAGGAAACTCAGTGCTTTGTGATAGAGGAGAAAAAAGAACAGTTTTGTGAGAAATAAAGGTAACGCAACTCTATCTAACTCGTCATCAGATTAGGTAAAACAGCGCATAAGCGGGCACCACTGAATCAAAGTCCAGGTATTTTCAGTTTCTAGCTGATACTTTTTGAAAATTGGGGTGAGGCTGAGGGAGAGGAAGGAACAGCACTAAGGAAATAGTGGAAGGCACTGTGAGGGAATATAGTTGCCCTTCCTCTAATACTGTTTTTCTGAAATGTTTGCTGAGAAGTAAAATGAAGCATACACATCTCTTGAACCTTTCTTCCTTATTGCAGGTGACCCACTGCAGTGCAGTGCCTGGGTGGGGCAGTGTGCTCTGTACATCATGATTATGACGTTCGAGAAAACCGTCATCATTATAGTGCTTCTGATACCTCAGTGGAAGGAGGTTTGTGTTTTTTACAGCATCTAACAAATGAATTTCAGGTGGAAGCCATAAAGCATAGATTTTTAACGTTCCAGTGGTTTTTTGGTTGACTTGTCCATCATAACAGACTACAGTCAATGCCATTTAATTCTGGGAGCACTATGTTCCTGTAGTATTTTAAATTTCCTTTTCACAGTTTTGTTGATAAACCCAATTTGTAGGCTTTTAGTAATTTGCAGTGGATTAGTGAAGCCAATTGCTGATGACTGGATAAATATTTATTTTAGCATCTGTGTAACTTAATACTCAAAAGTGATGGGGTGTGGTGCTATAGCGCATTAAAACCAGTTAGTTCCTATTATATTCCTATTATATGGTCTGGACTAATTTGGGAATCTGAATGTTCTCCTTACTGTGTATTTTGTAAAAGCTCTGGTCTGTTTAAATTTTCTTAAGATAAAGCTTAAAAACATGTTCCTTGAGAGCATACAGCTCTAAAATGGCCAAGATGGTTTGAATGCATCTCTTCAGACTTCTATAAACGAAAACAGCAGAGATAAGTTTCTTGCCAGCCCCGCTTACTTATCTGTGGTGATTTATAAGCTGTCCTAAATATTTTCCTTTTTATACAAAGCAGTCCTTTTTTGGTTCACATGAATCATTTCTATAGCTTTAGCTAGTACAAAAATAATTGCACTTACTAATCCAGTTGTGAGCACATGCTGCCATGATCTGAATTTAATCCTTTTCTTTTCACAGGTAGCTTTATTGAATCCTATAGAGAACCCCCAGTTGGAGTTGGCTATCGTCATGTTGATAGTTCCCTTCTTTGTTAATGTTAGTACAACTTGCATGCTTCTGTGAGACATTTACTTGTATTTTTCTCCCATACGATACTTCCTTAAATGTTAATCCTTAAACATATAGCACAATATACCTCGATGTTGAAGTTATTTTAATTTTTAAAAAGTAAAGGTGTCAAAGAATGGAGAAAATGCTTGGATATGTAGATTATTCTTAGTTGAAAGCTATACTGAGCTAAGTAACCAGGCTGAGAAGAGGTGTAGAAATGCTTCATTGACCCTTTTGGGCTGATGACTTCGGCAGATTGAATGTAATACTGCAATACTGACATAGACATTAGGAAATGACAATGAAATTTGCTTTGGGAAACAGTTGGGCTAACGATGGCTGTACTGTGAAGTGTCCTGTGTCTGACAGCTGATAGTGGCTGGCCTATGCAGGAGTGGAAGGAAAGGGAAGTGTGCAATCAGCCTTCCCAAAGAATTCCCTTCCAGCAATCTGGGATTTAGGAACAAGAGTCGGAGATGGTATCTTCGCATGTAATACCTGCTGGCAGCTTTTGCTTTCATTAATTTGTTCAAGCATGGATTTTATCTTTGCAAACTGGAAGTTTGTTGCAATAAGATGTCTGCCTAAGCCATTCACATTTCTACAGAGTTAATGTATGATCACTCTGAACAGCAACTGTTTTCCTTATTTTCTCCTCTTCTGCAAAGGAATAAAGTGGATGTGTTTAGAGCACTCATGCAGTGTATAATAAGCCATGGGACTGTATGCCTGTACGAAACTTTACCTTTTTGGCCAATTCAGAATTATTTTTAAGCTTTCCTAATTCTGTCCAAATGCTGACTGAACAAACATATGCAAATTTTATGAAAACTGAACTGTCACCTTCCTCTTTTTTACCAGGCATTAATGTTCTGGGTAGTAGATAATTTTCTTATGAAGAAAGGGAAGACAAAAGCTAAACTTGAAGAAAAGGAAGCAGGACAAGATTCAAGAAATGGAAGTAAAGTCCGATATAGGAGAGCAGCATCACATGAAGAGTCAGAGTCAGAAGTATGTAGAGTTCCCTACTGCAATTAATGCAATATCAATCCAGTTCATCCCTCGTGCTATTGATTTGACTGTAACATTTTCAACTCGGTTTTGATATTCTTTGCATGTACCTCTAACAGTGATTCCTAGTGTTTGCAATTGAAAACCAGTTAAGAAAAGTTATTGTTGCACCACTCAACGGTTAGTTATTTTCTTTTCAAATGAGCAGAAGATGTAATATATGTAAATGTCACAGATGAACAGTGTTACAAATACTTCTACAGATCCCACACAGAGTAGGAAGCTAACAGACCATTCTAATTTGAAGACAGGTTAATGGCTTAAAGTGAGAGGAAGCTGGAGGAAGCAATTGGCCTGATTTTTGTAGAAGTACTTGTCTTTGCTCTTGCAAATAACTTTTTAAAAGTGCCCACTTAATATTGTTTAGTATAGCTTGCCTGGAGGATGGGTAGCATCTCTGAAGGTAAGTTTTTTGCTTTAGTCAGTTGATACGTTTAGTCAGTTTTCTGCATTCTAGGCAGTGCTGCCTGTATGTTTTTTTTTTAATAAAATGACTATCGTATTGCAAATGTCGGTGGGGAGCTTATCCCTTCACCCTTTCACTTTAACAGCAAGCTGCCCCCACTGTTGTGGAGGTGCTGGAATCAAATCTTTAGGTTAAGAACCTGTATTTGTAGTAGAGATTAATTTGCACGCATCCTTCTTTGAGGTTCTTACTTACTTGAGGTTCCAGTAGAGTGCGTGACAGAACGCAGTTCTTTGATAGAACTGGCAGTAAATCCAAGTTATGTTCTGTAAGCTCTTTCTAGAGCAAATACTAAGGTCCTTTGCAAACATAAAAAATAGTAAGTTAAAAGTAGAATGAGGAAAGACTGTGACTTTGTTCCATGTTACTCAGAAACTGTAATTTGTTTTTAGATCCTCATTTCAGCAGACGATGAGATGGAGGAATCAGACGCTGAAGAGGACCTGCGTAGACTGACCAACTTAAAGTCCATTAAGAAAAAGAAGCATCGTTTTGGTCTGCCTGTATGACACATTCCCTGACCTGTGTATTTGCAGGTTTCATGGCAAAAACTCCTCAGTCAGTGGGTTTTAATGTTGCAATTGCATCTCCCTTTTCATACAAACTGACTTAAAAGCAAAGTCTACCAACATAATGCAAGCATTTGGAAGACTTGCAGTTCAGTTGCACTACAGACACACTGACCAATTATGCAAGAATGTCTTTTCATCATATGTGAAAACAGCGTTGTTAAGGACTAGTCACTAAGGTGATTTGTATCTGACATTTCAGAGAAGATAATAGAAAACAGATACAGCGGTCTTTCATTTATGGTTAGTGAATGATACAGTGTAAGATGTTCTCAAAAAGGCATCTGAATCAACTAAGTTAGTGTGTTTTATTACTAAAACTGGCTTTTGCAGCATAATTCCTAGAGCAGAATAGTTTATGGTTACAAGCTGTAACTTAATGTTATTTTTTTAAGTACAAATGTTTACTTGCTACCAGGTACCTATGGAACTAATAGGTGGAACAAAGATTTTTTCCAAGTCTCCTCCTGACTATTTTATATTTAAGTTATATTTTCATACAGTTGTATTTAAAGATTCTCTTTGCCAGAGAAAAGGGTGCAGTTCCCTTTTTTGTGCAGAAAAGGTCATAAGATTTGTAGTGAAAATCATTTTATCCTTGCGTCCTGGTTTAAGACAAAGAGGTTGCAAAGGGAAAGGCTCTCTGTCACTGCTGAAGTCACCAAATATCACTAAAAATGCAGTCCTAAGTGTGCTTTTGACCACATAATTTGAAAGTACCTTTTTTTAATAGGAGGTGTTGTTTGCATATTTGACAAATGTGCACTTTAGTGTATAATGAAAATCTGTTGTGATAGGTTACTTATTTGTGAAATGAATATATCTGTGGATGACTTTAATTATTTTTGTTTCTCTGAGTCTGTTATGTGTACCTCTCATATAATGCAAGAGAGATGGAACGTTTCTTTCACTTTTCCTTGTATAGGGCCTGCCATCCAGGGCCTTGATCTGATTGGAGGAGCTGTGCTATGGTATTGTGAATAATTCTGTCCCACACTTGATTTTGTTGAAAAAGCAATCTTCTATTTAATGCACTTAAAAATGGATTTCTTCTTTTTAATTTCCTTTAAGTCTGATTATTCTTTAGTATTTTTTTAAAAAGAGAGGTATAATAGTCACTACAGAATTTCTGCAGTTTTCAGTGTCTGTCTTCTAATAATTGTCAACATGTGCTGCTCTAAAAGCCTGCAGACATGTTTTCAGGTACATCCTTTTGCTTTGCGAATTTTCTAAATGATTGTTTCTGACAGCTTTCCTTACGTAGCTAAACCTTGTGCAGGACAAGGCGGTGTGTCGAAGAGGTGATAACAGAAATAAATTGCAGATCTGTTGCACAATCTAGACATCAGAAATGTTCCAAGCCTTAAACCAAACAGTTTCATCAGAAAACTGCTCAGAACTTTTTAAGATTTTTTACATTTTTATAGATTTACTAGGTCTTGATGTGATTTATTATCCAGGCCACTTAAATGGGGTTCTTGGGCCTTAGTAAATACTGAACTGTGCGCTCCCTTACTTCTTTTCACTATTCCAGCATTCCTTTTCACTGCTTGGCTGCTGAGGTGAACACAGTGTTCTGAGACTTCAGGTACACCTCGGCGGATCCGGCTGACTAAAAGGGACATTTAACCAAACCTAACGTTTGCAAGTTTAGTTGAGCCACTGACCTCTGTTACTGTGCACTGAAATGTAATAACTGCAATAAGTTTAAATACTAGTGTTTCTTTTAGACTAAATCTAGAAACTAATGACAATGGAAGCTTAATTGAGTTATTCTGAAGTGGGGGGTAGGGGGCTGGGGAAGTGTCCCTAATCGGTGTTGCCTGTTTTAGTTCTGTTTTTTTTTTCATTGTATGACTGGCATCTTCTCTTGATTGTTGACTGTTGGGCAGGCTCATATCTCAAAAAGCACAGTATTTAAAGGAATTCATTTTCATCAACAGGATAGTCTCATACAGCTCACTGTTCCAAAGGGATTTAAGAGCTAGAGCTGGCTCTTGTTGCAAATGTCAGTGTTTATTTTTTAGCATAGGATTTGTTCTATTTCAGATAGTGAAATAAAAGTATTTAACATGTGCTACATACCACTGCACAGTCAACTGAGCAGCGCACACAAATTTAACTGTACAAGCTTTCATTTTATCTTCCTTTTCCCTCCTCTTCTATAATTACTTAAATTATTGAAATGATTTCTATTTCTAGTCTCACGTTTCATCTGTGAAATGTCAGTATAAAATTATGGCCTTAATCATGTAAAATATTTGTTTGGAGCAGACCTCAAACTTGCTGACCAAGTACAAAACAGTATAAAGCACTATGGAGCAGTTTCTTGAAGGTGGTTATAGCAAAGGTATACAAATACCTATTTTTTTTTCTGTCTTAAGTGCTTAGATGTCACTTGGTTTGAGATTTTGGTATGCCTAGCAAGATGACATAGTAAAGCACTATGAGCCAAAGAGACAGAAGTCAAATATTTTAAATACCACAGTAGTAAAAGGAGGAGTATATCTTCAGAGGGAAAAAACAGTTCTAACTTTCTCTGCTAAAGTATACAAAATTTATTCCCAACCTTAGCCAAATAACAAAACTGTTTTTTTTCATTTTCTGTTATCATATGGAAGAGAAATGGAAAATGTAAAATTGGCAATTTCCCTCTGTGTAAGATAAAAATTGAAATTCTCGCAGTAGGTACAAGATTACATGCTCTTGTCTGAAGAGCTTGTGTGTGTGAGAAGGAAGAATGTGCCTAGTGCTTCACTATGTCTTACTGCTCATTGAAATGTAGTGGCACTGCAGGCTGAAATAAATTTTTCATCAAGAGTTGATCCAGTAATAATAATATTGCGGCACAACATTTGCATTTATGCTCAGATTGGTGCTCTGAGGTAATGCCTGGTAAAGGGACTTCAGGACAACTCATAGCAAAGGTTTACTTCAGGCTGTGCTTAAAAAATGTGATTGTTTAATGAAAATAAGCTATGTAGTATACGCCAAAGTAAGAGAAAGGGATTGTAACTTACCGAAGAAATACAGAAGCGTTGGTGCAAACGGAGTTTACCACAAATGGTCAACCTAAATGTATTAACTGTTTCTGGTATCTGACCTGTGACACATTCGCATAAATTTAAAACACTGGTGTCGTCTACTACGTGGTTCTCAAGTTCTGGCTTTGATATGTTCAGGTCCCCTTGTCTTACTTTAAGTAGGTAAATGCTGTATATTAATGTTGCTAACTAAAATGTACTATAGCTTTTCTTCAGGGAAAACTCAGAAATTGAGTTGCAAATTAGAGCAATGCAAAGTGATCCCCTCCAACAGATTCCAGCTGTGCCTGGGGAGGGAGGAGCAGGCTCACAGCTCTGCTGAGAGCTGAGCATCACAAGGAATTTCTGCCACTGTGCTTGACTAACCCGTGTTTGCAACTTTGCTGTGCTTTTTGCAGGAGAAACCAGTAATGAAAGAGCCACATCAAGTCAGAGTAGATCTACAGCATAGGCGTGCAAACTTTTTTTATGTATTTAAAGTTTCCAGTTCAATTACTGAAAATGACTACTATGGTTTTACAAAGTAAAACTGCAGTATCTTTAAAAAAGGGACTCTTTTGTAGGTGTTTCTGTCTTTGCGTGGATATCTGTCTCAAACTGAATGTTGGGTTTGTTTGTAAGTAAATTCAGAGTAGAGCCTGTGTGAGCAAAAGCAACGAGCTGTATTCTGCTGCCCTCTGTTTGGACCATATTGTTTAATCAGTAGTGTTACCATAAACTTCTAAGGGTATCTGATGTAATTACATTGTATAATGGTTTACAATAAAGTTTGACTTATTACAGATTTGTACACTTGTTTTATGCTCCTTCTGTATAAAAGTGAGCATGTTTGAGTGTTTGTAATGTGCTGTTGCAGGCATCTGGTTTTGCTAGTGGAGTTTAACCTTGGAACTGCGGATTCAATTTTTTGCACTCCCACATCAGTATTAATTTCCATATATTCTTGTCCTTTAGTAGTTAAGTCCCATTTCTTAGGAAGGACTTATTCTTAGAAAGCAAGTTTTGTTTACAACTATAAGAGCCAATGAAGCTCAAATCTGTTCCCTGAGGAGTGTTTTTGCCCTCAGTGTGTGCACACATGGAGAATAACCATCTGTATTTGCAATAAAAAACCCTGGATGTGCACCCTGAGAACTGCTGAGGTTGCAGAACATAGACCCGAAGCCCTCTGGAATGTAGGACTTTGTTAAGATGCTGTACCATACAGCTGATAATCACAGCCTGCTTTCTGCTTTTGAAGCAAAGCCAGACCTTTTGGTCATTGGCTACAAAAATGTGTGAACTTGAAAATGTCTGAATTTACCTCCAATATCCTGCCCCTTGGCAGGGACTTAGCCTAATGCAATAACTTGTTACCCTGTCTTATCATCTCTCTCCCTTCTGATGTGTTTGCAGCAGGTAGCAAAAATGAAGGAAGCTGTCTGAGGGTCCTGTTGAGAAGCTGGTGAAGTGCTGTGTATCACAAAACTCACGTAGTCTCTCCTTGTGAGACAGACAGGCTGTGTGGGGCTGTCTGGCTGTAAAACCAAGTAGCCTCTCTCTACCCCATCTCCAGAGGGCAGCATGCTGGAGATGAGCAATGTCTCCCTGCTGACATCCATCACCACTACTTCACAAAGCAAACTGAGAAGGGGAGAAGTAGTGCTGTCTGAAGAAGACATCACTCCTACACATTGTGTAGTGCAGAGTTGTCTGTGCTTACCAAAAGGTGCTGCAGCAAACACTTGCACTTCTCTGGTTATATCCAACAAAATGAGCATAGCCCAAGCTTGCTTCCCAACCCATGCTGTTTTGGAGGCTATAAAGATGCAGTCTTACTCTTCAGGTGTCTTGTTCCCTAGCTGAAGTGTCTAGCATCTATTTCCCAAAGTGCTGAAGGAATTAGGAGAGCTATCAAGGAGAACTGCCTTGCCGTGAAGCTGTAACGTGAACCATAAAGGTAGGTCACACCTAATGTCAAAATAGAGCAGAAATCCTCTTATCAGTGGGCTTCTGCTGGTTTCACTTCTGTCTGGGCAGAAGCAGATTGGTTTGTTCTGCTGGGCTGGGTCTGCATGGTATCAATTCACAACTACCTCGGTTATTCCCCTCCTGTTTGTGCGTTACTTTCATTACTGATCACCTACTATACACAGGCAGTGCTATCCCCATCCCCACTGCCTCCTTAAAGGGAAGTCAAAATAATCTTCACCCAATTGAGCTTGGCAGTCCGCTGAGTAAGCAGGTTCCTGGAGAAGTCACATCTGCTGTAAGATCCCTGTCTTGTGGAAATCGCAGTGGTCAGATGGGTACATTTACTAATTTCCCCACAGTCATCACCATATTTTCATCCTAACCATTCCTTACTAAAGGAGTTTTACACACCTCAAACTGCAGAGGAAAATGAGCGTTAGCTTAATAGCCACTATGAGATGGATGAGCTTCTCTTTGTCATTCTTGCCCTACTCAAAAGATCTCAGGGCTTCAGCCAGGTGAGCAGGATTCCTACTTAGGAAAGGTAGTAATGGGAGATTTAGGTTGGATTTTCTTGTTAAGAAAAATTAGCCCACGCTCCATAAGAAGAAACAGTTCTGGTTGTTCTTTGCCTTTGGTTTAAGAAATGTACAATTAAAGCAAAGAAAAAGGATTTGCCCAAGCTGTGCTAAACACCTTAGCAAAAATTCAGGATATGCTGCCTTCCTCTCTGGATGCCTCAGCTCCAGTCCGCATGGAAGAAATGTTTTCCCTAAACCTGATGGATTTTCTTTCCACTCTGGTAGTCTTACAAAAGGTACTGTCATTTCATGGGAACTTTTCCTCCATTTTACTAAGCTGTGGATTTAAAATAGAAATTCAATATTAGGAATGTACATAGCATCCAAAATGCTGCTTAACCTACAAATAATTGCTCCACAGTCACATAAAAGAAGGCATCATCTCGGGCCTGGAGAGAGTTCATTTACAGGTAAAATGGACCCACAGATCTGGGGCATAGTTCACAACTGACAAATCGTGGTCTTGACTGCAGTTTGCCAATACTGTGACATTGATGCAATGTTTTCATAATGAAAAAAATGCCAATTTTATTTTACTTCTTGTGTCTCTCTCTGTAGCCTAAACAAATCACAGACAGGGCCTGAGAAAAGGCTGGGGAAGATTTCTGTCACTACAGCAGTCTCCATTCCTGATAAAAGATGTCAGGAGTTATGCCAAGTCCACCTTTTCCATGCTAAAGTACCTGGCTGGAGTCTTGGTCCTTTCTAAGTGTCAAGCATAGTCACAGAAGCTTATTATTGTTAGTAGTAGTATTAGTATTATGCATGATGCAAAGAATTAATGTTATCTATATAAAAAGGGGGAAACAGCTCCCCACCCAACCCTCTCCTGGTAATAAAAATTACAACTCATGCGTAAGACTTTCTGTTTTCTCTTTAATTAAAAATTAGCTTGGGAACAAATCTTAAACGTTTTGGAGAAGGTTTTACTACTGCCAGCACATACAGTAGGGAAAAATGAATTTATTCATGTGTGAATAGTCCACTCCTATACGTACGACAGATGAACTGGTTAAACTTACTAATCCTGCTGTAAACAGAAACTGATTTTACTCTGAAGTGTGTAAGAGCCACCTGGCACCAGAGTGAGCTCAGGACAAGATTGTAAGGGTAAACTATATCCTATCTATCTCAGTAACTCCAAAACACAAACACTGGTTCCTGTGCAAAAGAGAATTAGGGCGCAGCGTAATGCTTTTGATGTTAGGTTTATATAAACTTTACAGAAAGCATATTTTCTTATGCTGGGAATGAACAAACAAGACTTTTTTTTTTTTTTTCTATCAAGAGAATTCAGAGTCAATTTTGTGTCTGTAACAAACTTTCGCCTTTTAAAGTTATAAGTTGAGCCCGAGTGGACTCCCCTGGAAGTTGTTTTTGCTGCGGATTGGGCTTCCCCGCGGTCTCACTGCCACAGCTGTCTGCTCTCGTCACTCCTGAACTTCATCCGTCCCCAGGCACACGGCGCGGCAAATCCTGCCAGCCCTAGTCATCGCTAAGAATAAACCTTTCAACAACAGCCTGTGTCAACCTGAATCACCCTGGGATCTGCTTTGGGAAAGTGACCCAGCTAATGACTTCACGTTAGATGCTCTATATAAGCTGAGAGGAAAAAAACAGGCGCACGCACAGTGCACAGGCTGGATTTAATCACAGCCGGGAAACTACCTTGGAAAGGATTTCAGGCGGGTGAGCGCTGCAGTTATGTCACAGGTATGGGGGCATTGTGCTGGGCTGGCTCTCGTTCGAGCAGGTTACCTGACAAATCTGTACTTGTTTTAGATGGTTTGCGTGAAATATCTTATTAGCAAGTTATTCTTGTTAAGCAGTGAATTGTCTTATCTACTTGGATTGTTTGATTACATTGATATATTTAAAACCACTTTATTTATACAGTTGAACAACTAAGGTTTTAAGAGCAATTATTATATGGAGAAGGAAAGCAGCTGCTCTCTACATGGTTATGTGGTTAATTGAGTTTTTAAATTTTTTTTTTTTTTTTTTTACCCTAAGTACTTTTGTTTCTGTAGGAAGGAAAAAAGCATTTCCACTGCTCCATTTGGGGCTGTTTTACTGAAGGTTTTCTGCTTTTCCAACACACTGTCTCAGCCAATTATTTGAAATTTTGACAGTAGTTTGAAAGGATGTGTCTAGACTGAATGTGCTGCTATGTAAAGCAAAGCTTAATTTATTAGCATGCAAGAAAAGAAGGTGTGTCTGAAAACTGCAGCTGTTATACACCACCTGAAATGGAAATTTTGCACTACACATTTTTGTGTTCATCTTGTAGTTCAATCAGTAGTTTTTCTTTACTGTGTTCCCCAGTATTCCGTGTTTCAAAGTGATCTTAAAGCTAGCTCAGAAATGAGTTGAGTTTCTCACATAAGTGCTATGTTTTCAGCCCAAGCTACGTGTACCTGTCCGAGTTCCCCCCATAGCAAGGGTTTTATATGGTGGGTGAGATGGAGAACGTGGGAAGGGCAGTGGAGCATAATCCTTCAGCCACACAGAGTAGTATGGTTCTGCTTATTTTCTTTACTCGAAAGAAAAAGAGACTTAAAAACAACGTTGCATGTCTCATAAACCAACAGTGAGTTGGGACAGGAGGAGATAAAGGCCAGGCAGGACCGCTGTGCTGGCTGGGGATGGCTGCTGGCAAACCCTGCTTACCAATGTGCTTGTGTCGGTAGTAATTAACAGTCATGTGGCTCCAACACCAGCAGCTGCCAGTGCTGCTGGCAAGACTGGCACTCACCTCTGTGGCTCGTGGTCACCTTTCTGTGTGGCACTGTTGCTTTTTAGCTGGGAGACAGCTAATCCACAGGCAATCCTGTTGGAAAATCTAGCCGTAATCAAAGCATAAGAGGTTTTACTTCAAAGCTGAGTGGAATTCAACGGTTCTGCTCAGCCTGCCTGTGTCTCAGTGCATATTGAGTGCCTCTTTTTCCTACCTTCTGTCACCAAGAAGTCCCTTGTCCTGATATAAAAAAGCCTCACAGTTACTGTCTCTTGCAAACAACAGGCAAAGGATGTTGGCAGGTCTCATATTGCTGCTAACAAAATGAGGTATTTTTTCCCCTTTCTGCATTGGAACCAGCACATTTGTTTCCTGTGCACTATGCCAAACACCCATCACCAGTCAGTTCTTGTTACAGATGGACAAATGAAATGCTGGCTATGGAGACTAGGTTGACCAGCTAACCCATCAAAAGTTGCTGTGAATTTTGAAGAGTTTGCTCTCAGCTCTTGCTTTCTTTGGATACTTGTAGAGTGTTTTTCCCAGAGATCTCATGAGTGTTTTGTTTCCCACAACACATGTAGAGGGGATTGACAGCGAGCTATTCTGAGCGTTCCTGGGAGTTTATAGCCAGCCAGAACTATGCTGAAGTCTCCAGTGCAGCCTGGCATGCATGTGCTGTCTCTGCAATCCCCCTGGGACTCACTGCTCAAGCACTTTGCAGGCCTTGGGGATTTGTTCCCCTCCACAACCGTTTTTAGCTTTACAGGCAGTGGCCCAGGAATGTACAACCAGGCTCCACCGCTGCCAAAACCCAAATCAGGAGCCCTGCGTAAGTAGCGATGGGCAGAGAAGTTTCTCGCTGATAAATAAATACATTAAAGTTGGAATGCCCACGTCTCATCTTTTTAATCACATCTCCTGTTGAGAGTGGTGAATCTGATCCCCCTGCACCCCACTGTGAGGCCTTTCTGGTGGGACCTTGGCACCCAGTCGTTGAAAACAGTAGAATGAAGAGGGGAATGTTAATAGTGCTGATTGACGTAGTGTTCAACTTCGAAGTGCTGATTTAAAGGTAGGGTTGTTTTCCATGTTTTTCTGATTTTCTTCTAGCATACTGTATATGGGTTAATACTTGGACATTCTAGTGTACCACCTGATGATGCATCTATTTCTGTATTGGATTTCCTGTTCCTTCTCCAGATTCTGAGTCCAGAATGTGTTCAGTAGGTGCTGGTCAAAAACCCCTTTGAGTGCTGAGATACTTTTGTTCCCTACATTTAAATCAGTATCCCCCATATTGGCCCCCATAGGGCCAAGTCTTAAGTTTATTCCAACTAGATCAAACAGGACTTCTTTAGGAAATCAGTCAGAGATTCTGATGTAGTAGTAGACAGTGGCTGAGCATAATTTAGCAATTAAGTAGTTTTTGTTTGTTTGTTTGTTTGTTTTAATGTTTTTTGTTTGCTTGTTTTCCCTGAACATTGGACAAATTCTTTAATTACCAATCTGTCTTGGTCTTTATTTGCAAAAGGACCAGGCAGGCATCTGCCCTGTCTCTTTCAAAAGCTGGGCAATCAGAAGACAAATTTAGAACCAGAATGGTGGCAAAAGATTTTGGGAAAGGGGAAGAGATTTTGGGAAATCCTGCCCTGAAGTGAAGTTGTGGTTGTGTAGAGATCTGGAGTAGCTGAGTGTTTATTCTCAGAGTTGCAATAGGTGGAATACAGAATTAGCAACTCTGTATGTTGTAGCCGTTAGGTTCAGACATCTTTGTTCCGTATGTTTCTAAACATGAAATACTGATGAGTGCACAATACTTTTGTATCATAGCCAGCTCCTGTGAAAAAGAAGCGTCCTCCAGTGAAGGAAGAAGATCTCAAAGGAGCTAGAGGAAATCTTTCCAAAAACCAGGAAATTAAATCTAAAACCTACCAAGTCATGAAGCAGTGTGGTAAGTCTCTTCTCCCTGATGGAAATAATAAGAAACCTTACAAAGTAAAGCATGGACTTAATTGTTATCTTAAGTGAAGGAGTGCACCTCAGAAACAGCAGCAGGCAATGCTCTCACATCCCCTGGCCTGGTTGCACAGAATCCTTGAATCCATCATCTTGTTGGCATCCATGGGTGCCAACAGGGCTCTGCTTCAAGTGATTTTTTTCTCCCTGTCTGGACAAAGTGGGAGGGGGAGCTCTGACTTTGCCTTATGAACCAGAGTTCAAAACAAATCCTGGTCCCACAGTCAGAGCACTTGCCAAAGTTGAAGACCTGGATGTTTGGTCATCGACTAGGGCCTCTCAGGTGTACAAATTTGATGTGTTTGAGATGAAACACATACTGGGGGGAATAAAGTACAGAAGGTGAGAGAGAAGAGAGTAGATGCTCGCACTGAATGCTCCTGGTGCTCTCTTTTTTTTTTTTGGCTTTTCCATCAATAGTGGGAGGGTACAAGGAAAAATGATGAATTTCAACCCCTTTTCAGGGTGGTATCCTGAACCTCACAGGAGGTTTTTAAGCACCTGCAGGGACTTGTGGTGGGCAATGTTGATGACCACCTACAGATGCTGGAAGCTGCCCTGTGCTTGGAATGAGAGTGCTGTGTTTTACTGTTTGGGAAGTTGAAGGACTGATGAAATATTTATCAAATGTTTATATGTTTTAGCTGCAGTAACACCAATGCTAACCGATTCACTGATTGCCTCCTCTCCTGGTTTTCTTTTCCAAGAACAAATGGGCTCTGCAGCACCTTCCATATTCAGCCGAGACCGGACAGGAGGTGAAACAGTCTTTGAGAAACCTAAAGACGAGCCAGCCAAAAGCGTCTTTGGTTGACTGCTGAGCTGAAAGTGATTGTTGAGATGATTGTTGTAACATTTTTCCCAATTTTCTACCCCTTACACTAACCTCACTGTAGACCTAAATAGCTGATTTTTACCTTAAGTCATTAAAAAGTGAATGGACTCATGTCAAAGGGTACAACTTCCATTTTATTTTTTATTAAGTGCATTCTTTGTTTGAATGGTGTTTGCTATAATGGTTTAATTGAAAAAATGGTTGTTGGACACTGCTTGGCATACTGTAGTGACCAATTTTAACTCAGATTAATTCTGTGGGATTTTTGCCATCACTAGCTATGATCTAAATGTTAAAAGCAAAGAATAAATATTCTTATGATAGCATTTTAGTGTCTGCAATTTCTTCACACTGCTTTCACAGAGAGGGAAGTAAGGAGCTGGTTGAACGGGCATTGAAGAATCATTGGAACCTGTTCTGGCCATGGCAGTGCCCCAGGGAGGCCTCCTGGTGCTGGGAGAGGTGGCAGCTCCCTCATGGCCTCCTCAGGGCAGCACCTCAATCATTCCCTCACGGTGAGAGAAGATGGCAGGCAGCGCCTCAATCATTCCCTCACAGTGAGAGAAGATGGCGGGCAG
>CM021708.1:7362372-7383452 GCA_011074415.1 Stictonetta naevosa | reverse complement strand
GCGCCTCAATCATTCCCTCACGGTGAGAGAAGATGGCGGGCAGCGCCACAACTGTTTCCTCACACACAGCTCTGCCAGGAGAGCAAATGCCAGGCTGTTGGTCTGCCGCAGTGTGGAGTGATGACTTTCTGCCCATTCACTGACATTTTTTCTCGCACTAAACTTTTGTTTAAATAGCCCTGCTGGATGCACAGGTGCAAGACAACTTTGCAGAATCCCTGGTGGATGCACTGCAGCTGTGTTAGGGCTGAGGCCAGATGCACTCTTGTGCACAGCTGTTGTTGCACAGATTTTTGAAAAGTTCATGGCTTCTTTGTACACTTACATATGTTGCACGGTTTTAGCACCTCTCTGGGGAGTCCAGGCAAGGTCTGATTACCTTTTGTCACTGCTTAGCTGAAAAACCAAACAATTGACATTGCTATTTGTCAAGCAAGGCTTCTGGCTGGTTAAGAGACAGGAAAAAGGATGTTTCAAGAGAGCTGCTCAGCATCTCTCATGGGCCAATTGGGCAAGATGGTGAAGAAGTCACCAGCTATAAAATCTCACATGGATGTCGCGCGTCTTGGCAACCTCCAAATCTCTGAAGTGCTTGAGGTAATGTCAAATGTCAATTATTCCTTTTTTCTTTTTTTTTTTTTTTTTTTTTCCAAGTGACTGCTGGGCATGATAGAGATCCATGTATCCAAGAAGGCACAGACCTGTTCAGCTGCCTGTGGGATTTTACATGTCCCAGTAGAATCTCAGTTTAAACACAAAGCACAAGGATTTCTTTGCTTTATGCTTTATGAAACATTAAAATTCTAACATTTAACAGTAAAGATCTGTTGGAAAAAATAAACTTTAACTGAGTCCAAGTTTTACGTATGTTTAACGTGTAAATATTATGTTTCTGTGTCTCTTCAAAGTCTACACAATATCCTCACATACAAGTTACTTATTAACTGATTAAGATAAATTGAGTTTTCATTTGAAAATCTGGTCTTTCCAAAATGGAAGAGAGAATGTTGCTCGCATTGATGGTCTTTTCCTCACTTGCAGTATTAGCAGAAACTATTGCTCAAAAGGTATTTGCTCTCTTTCTCTCCCTTTCTTTCTTTAACAATTTGTTGTTTGCTCATTTTGTGATCTGGTGGTATCGCTGTGACTAGGTGATGCAGAGATGCACCTGTATAATATCGGGTGTGTTATGCTGTGATTTGAGAACTTTGGGTCCTTTTAAGGCCTCTCTGTGTTTCTCTGGGCTGCTACTGTATAAGTATGGAGGCAGAAATTTGCAGATGTGTCTGATCACACTCTTTCCCTGTGCTGGAAAATACCCAGCTGAGGGATTGATGGGTCTCCCTTGAACACCAGGTGAGGTCTGGATCTTGACACAGAGGAGTTACAGCAGGACTGACCACTGGCCATGGACTGTTGCAGTGCAGTGCAGTGGTTTCTGACGGTGTTTAATATGGGATGGAAGAGAGCAGAGGCAGTTATTTGTACCTTATGGAACAGCAAAATGTGTTTTGGAACACCTCAGGGTACACGTGGATGCAATCTCAGTTTAGAAAGTAAAGAAATGGAGGAAGCCTTATATCTGAAGGTTTTTATTTCCATAGTGCTTTTTCAGAGAAGTGTGAAATACAACCAAAATGCAGACAGGGTCAGACCTCATGGCTACCTACTCCAAGGGCCCTGCAAGAAGCCATGGATGTGGTGCATGGGCCCACGGGGAGAGGCCACAAGCTGCTTCATGCTGTGCTCAGGTGGACACGTAGGGCTGCTCCTTGCCTGCTGCCTTCGCTGAGCGGTGCCCCTTTGCCATGCTGCACCCCTCTGCTCCTTTGTGCTGGTCCCGGAGCAAAAAGCAGAAGCAGGGGTGCTGGGGCACACCTGAAAAGCCTTTGGGAAGAGATGTCCCCAGGAAGGACAGACCCCAGTGCAGGCAGGGAGAGGCACCTGAACTGCCAGGACTGGGAAATTGGTCTCTTGGTGAATATTTTTCTTTTTTATTCTGTAGTGTCAGTAGGCATCAAGAGATGGAGCCTGCTCTGCCAGTGTATAATGAAAAAAGAAACAGCTCTCTGTTACTTGTACAGCCGGCTGCGGCACTGCCTGCACTGATGCCTGAACACCAAGCTGTGGTCACCCTTGTAGTGAGTTTAACGTGATTAAACTTTTGAATTTAGGCCAGTGCCGTAATTAAGAAGAGGTCGGCACTCCTTAAGTGGATGCTGTTAGTTGGGGAGCACAGGAGATGAATGATTAAAATAATTAAAGATCAATTAGCTACTCAAAAGATTTGTGACACTGGGACAGTAAAAACAGAAGTGTGGTAATCTGCTTTGATACTGAGCTTTTTTACTTTAATAAGTTATTGGGCTGTTGTCAGGCTGTTGATATCCAGATTAATTCTCTTTACTGTTGCTGCCAAAACACAGGACCTGCTTAGGGTAGGGCCTCACTGCCTTTAAAGCAGAAATCCCACATGCAGGAGGTTGCTTGCAGTGGCACAAGGAGGTGCTCCAAGCGTGTCCCCATCCAGCTGCTCCATGAGGTGTTCCCAGGTGACTCCAGTGTGGTGCCCATCTCCCTCCAGCCCCTGGAAGCACCAAACCAGCAGAAAGATGAGTGCTCAAAGGGCATCTCTGCTTGTGCAAACACGGGGCAGGGGCCCCCGCGGGGTTCAGACCCGCTCAATAGCTTGTGCCTCCACAAGGCACTGGGCTGGAAAACATGCAGCAAAGTCAACAGCTCAGAGAGCAAACAAATCATCACATAAAAAGTTAGAGGGTCTCTTTCCATTGGTCAAGCACTTAAAGAGGCATGTGGGGTTTTGTTTTGAGGTTAATCTTAGGAGATGTATCAGAGTAACACAACAACAGTTAATTATTTCATTGAACTTTTCCAATATCATCACCCAGGTAAGGGCTGTCTGGGAGCCAAAAAAAAAAAAAAAAAAAAAAAAAACTTTTGGAACTGTTTCTGTTTCAGCATGTTTCTTTCCTTTTTTTTTTTTTTTTCCTAGCATGCTATTGAAATCTACAGCCTCCGTGTGAACTGCAGAGTCACATCACGATTCGCTCACACCGTCATCACCAGCAAAATCATCAACCGAGCTAACGAGTCTCGTGAGGCAACCTTTGAAGTGGAGCTGCCCAAGACAGCCTTTATCACCAACTTCTCCATGTAGGACCAGCTCTTACCTGTGGTGTTAAGGAGGCAACTCTGGGGGCTTAGTGGGGTTCACCCATCTTTTTAGGAGGTGCTAAGCACAAAGCACAAAGAGCCAAGCTCCTGAATGTCCTGAATAAATGTTGTGGGGCAAAAAAAGTAGGTGGCCAAGTAGAAAGAAGGTGACAAATGTGCTCAGTGGCAGTGGTTATGCTGCCCCAGCCCTCTGAGGCTCTGAGGAGGTGGTGACTCTTGGTGTCCTCACAGATGGGGAGGATGTGGGAGCTAACAGCTGAGGGACACAACGCGTGGTGGTCCTCTTTCTTCCCCAGCATATTCCCTTTAATATTAATGATTTTTATTGAAAACTTACAGGTCCATCGATGGCAAAGTATACCCAGGAATAATAAAGGAGAAAGCATCTGCGCAAAAGGAATACGATGCGGCAGTCTCACAGGGGCAGAGCGCCGGCCTCGTGAAGTACGTTGACGTTCTGAGGAAGGATGCTTCAACGCTCATCCCTGGCTTCTCGTTTAGCTGAGGGGCAAGTGAAGTCCTGCAATCAGCCATCACTCAGGGGGGACAAATAGAAAAGCAGCTTTGGGTTCTCCTTGAGAGGGACTGTTTATATAAACACACATATCATATGATTTATATCTGAACCTGCAATGGGCGGGAGTGAGAGGTGTCACTGTTTTGTGTTGCCCTGGGGCTTGCCGTCACACGGGAGCACCTTGCAGGTTGACCTGATGCTCGCCCATTGGGTCTGCTTTCCCACAAGCACAACAGCCATGGCACTTGAGCAGACGTCACGTGTTAGGGGTATAGTTAACCTGTGCTTCCCATGCATGCAGTCCCAGTTCTGCTCAAACCCAGTCTGAGGCACAGAGAGATTTCTGTTCCATTTTTTAGCTTGCATATGCAGCCCCTGTGGCACATGGAAGTATTGTATATACCTGAAATATAAGACATCTTCTCTGTGACCAATAAGACAAACTGATACTTTTTAATTTACTTATTCCATATGGCCATTTTTTAGCACTCTTCATGAACTTTGCCCACTGCATTCAAAGCTTTGCTCTCCTCCCCAGAATCACAGGCAGGAGACTGGAGCAGTTCCACGTTTCCGTCAGCATTGCGGCTGCCAGCAAAGTCACTTTTGAGCTGGCGTACGAGGAGCTGCTGAAGCGGCAGCTGGGGCTGTTCGAGCTGCTGATCAAGGTCAGACCCCAGCAGCTGGTTAAGCACTTCCAGGTGAGCTGCCTCAGGGAGGGCTGGGCTAGGAGCATCCCTGTGATTTTGGGGCTTGGCAGGGTTTCCTCCATGGCAATGACGAAGGCTTGTTCTCCACTATCAGATTGATGTGCACATCTTTGAGCCCCAGGGCATACGCTTCTTGGAGACGGACAGCACCTTCATGACAAACGAGTTATCTGAGGCGCTCACAAAAGTGCAGAATGAAACCAAGGTAGGGCAGCAGCTGCCAAACATTAATGCTGGGGGCAGTTTTAAGTTATGTTGCTTTAAATCTTTTCTTTTATTGCTTTTCAGGCTCATATTTTATTTAAGCCAACTGTGGATCAACAGAAGGTAAATCCTGAACTTGATGAAACCCTCCTCAACGGTGATTTCCTTGTGCGTTACGATGTTAAGCGAGTTGCTACTGCAGGTGAAATACAGGTAAAAAAGAAATAGAAATAAAAATCCTTTCCGATGATAGATAGGTCTGAATGTGAGGTGCAATCAGCAAAACAGCAACATATACTTTGAAACACCAACAGTAATAGGAAAAGCTATTTCCATTATTACAGGGGCAGTGGAAACTGATGGTGATGTTAAGCAAACCCCTAGGGACACTGAACACATTGCAGGAATGGATCAGCCATGAAAAAGCAGTCATCTCTCAAATTTTGTTTCAATACCAAATATATATTCACATTGTATGTATGTCTCTTTGCATTCTCTCCTTCTCTCCTTCTCTTTTACGTATTTATTTACAATTGATACAAGGTCATGTGATTTGGGGCTTCTTGTAAATGAAGTTTAGAGGAATGTGATTTAAACAACTGTTAAAGTGACTGCTTAGTTTTATTTTTTGTGACAACTGAGGCACAGCTAAAGAGAGCAGGAACTTAAAAATACTTATGGACCAATGCATACCTAAGAAATACAGTACATTGCTTTCCATATTATTTCACTGATGAAGTGCACATGAATGTGCAAAAAGCTGGCAGTCACAGTCAGTGAGCAGAGCTGCGTGTGTAGGTGAGAATACGGAGGTAACGTAATATACAGTGATACACACAGGTGCATCATACCTACGGCATCAAGACATACAGTTTATATAACATGAAAAAAACTTGAAGTGTAGAAAATAATTAAATATTATTTTGATTATATAGCAGCTGGTTTAGGCAAGTGGTTTCTGTGGTCAGGTGGATAATCTGTCTCGCTCCATTTGCAGGCTCCACCACAAACCCTTCTGGTCAAAATCGCTTTGCACATTTGCCAGAATCGCTGCATCCATTAGAGGGTCTGTCTGTCATCTCATCCAAAAGATTAAATTGATGTTAAGCTGAAAAAATATATATATTATTCAGTGACTCTCTTCCATTTTAACCTGTTCATATGCTTTTGAGGTAGATTCAAAACATGGTAAAAAGGGTTTAGTAGTAGATATTCCCTCAACTCTCTTACCAGCAGCATCCATCACCAGTGCTGAAACCATGCAGTAACCTGAAATATGCATCTCTGCTTTGCCCTGGGCCACCTTTCACTTCCACTCATTTCTATTAACAAATTGCTTTTCCTTAATACCAAATTACTTTCCCTCAACAACATGATAGCTATGGCTATGCCCTGAAGTGGTGGTCTTGGGAGAAATGAGTTGGGTTAAAATTTGGAGTGACACAGACCACTTACGTTTAACACGATAACTTAAAAAAACACTTTGTCCATTGGCACAACACAGGATCATTAAATATAAAATATATTTGTATATATATATTTTAGTAGTTCCTTGATATGTTTATGTTTTTTTCTTTTTTTAGAAGAATAAAATGCTGGCCGTGGACCCCTCTTCTTGCCATGCCAGAATATTAAGAGGCAATGTTTTCTTATTAAGTTGCAATATTTGTTTATGTATAATTTTATGTATGTTTTTACATTTGGTATTTCAGATTGTCAACGGGTATTTTGTGCATTACTTTGCACCCCAGGAAATGCCAGTGTTTCCCAAAAACGTCATCTTTGTTATAGACCGAAGTGGCTCTATGGCAGGCAGAAAAATTGAGCAGGTAACTTATTTCAGGTACTGACCTCTGCTTGTATCAGGGACAGGCACCAGCCTTTCAAGGAAGTAACTTTGAATTTCCCTTTTGAAACACATGGTGGTTTCGTACACAGTAAAAATTTCATAAATACATAAGTACTTGAAAATATATATGCACAGATGAAGGCTGTTAGAGTGCAACTCATGCCTGTTACGGTTATTTTCATTGCTATCATATCTTGAGGCAGAGAGCACTTTGCCTACTTCCATCTTCACAGAATATTTCACTGATAATTTTGTTCTTCAATGAAGTTTAAAGAATTAACTTATTCATTTTTCCTTTACGGAAAACTGTGTGCATAGATTTGCTACAGAGCAGAAATGTCCTCAATAGCCATCTTGGGAATGTTTTTGGTGTATTTGTAAGTCAGGGGAATTAGCCATTTCTGATGGTCTCAACTGAAAAATGCTGTTAGGTCAAAACAAAGGCACTGGGCTGCACCTTGAATACTGCCAATAGTAAATCTCCTTATTGTGTTGCAAATCCACTCCCAGTTCTGATATGAAAGTAGAAATATTCATAGTGGTTGTTTTCTCCTTGGAACAGACGAGGGAAGCTCTCTTGAAGATTTTGCAAGATCTCCGCCCTGAAGATCATTTCAGTTGCATCACATTTAACAACAAAGTGTCAGAGTGGAAGAGTGCTTTGCTGCAAGCCACTGCGGAGAATGTGGCAAGCGCCGCAGGATTTGTGCAAACTATTACTGCCAGAGGAGGTACCAGGCACCACCCAGACACCTGTGGCCATAAACACACCCCCAACAGCGTACAAAATAGCACGTAGAAAAAAAGCATTACTTATGAATGATGAGTGGGATAGGAAAGCTGATTGTGGCAGAAGACTGATTGGTGGCTGCCTTATGATATGGATATACGGAGGGTTGGTTATGTCACATCTATGAGCTATATAAGCCAGGAAGTTTTGTTTGAAATTTTTATGACGGAGATTTCCAACAGAACATTTTTTTCTCTGCAGGAAAATGAAAATTCACTCAAATATTTCACTACAATTTATTGTATTTTTTATTTTATTTTTTAATATGAAGGTCCCCTTGTAAAATAACAAAGTCATACTACTAGGGCTCTTTCTGTACACATTACTCTAAGTTATACTAAAGAAACAAAGTAGACAAAAAAGGCAAGATGCATTTCAATTGCTACACCACACAGTGTACTTTATTTTCACTATTCATTTTCAGGAAGACCTAAAAGGCTTTCTCTCTCATTAATGTTACACTGTAAGTATTAATGTAGGTTTTCTCATCCCAGGAGCTAGCACTGGTAAAGGTCACCTGTGCCTAGAGCTCTTTTCTTCAGCTTCTTGCATGAACCTAGGAGATATTTCTTCAACATGGGTTAACAGATGATGGTTTGCTTATTTAAGCACTTTTAATGGTTCTAGACACATTTGTATTTCCCATGACATATGTGTGGAGAAGTCTCCCAAAAGATTGCTCCAGCATTGCCATTGCAATATAATATACTGTAATTAAACCAGAAGGCTAAACCCCTAAATCCTCACCTCTCTGAAGGATTGCTTCCTGCAGAAAACTTTAATCAACTTTGCAGGACCTCTGCAGATGAAGTGCACTGATTTCTTCGACTGATTATCCTTTCCAGGTGAGTGATGCCTGCTTTCTCGTTGCAGGCACAGATATCAATCATGCCCTGCTGACTGCTGTGAGCGTGCTGGATAAAGCTGAGAGGCTGCCGGAGCGGAGTGTCTCCATGATTATTTTGCTGACAGATGGTCAGCCCACATCCGGTAAGGAAATCCTAGCCTCAGTCCTCTCCTTGACCTTCCACACTTGCATCCCAGTTGTTGTTAGACATAGTTTGTGTTTTTGAAGGGCTTGCTATAAGCAGGCTGTGCTGGATCCAGGTCTGTGCTAGGGACAGGATTGGCTTCCCAGTTTATAAACTTGAGGGAAATTTTGGAGGTACCCAGGCATGGCTGAAACATGGAAGTAAAAGACTTAGAGTTGAAAGGTGGAGATCTTGCTTATATTATGTACAGTCCCCTCTGAGAGGTATCACTTATAGTTCTTCACCCTTCTTGCCTCAATCTTGAGATATTTTCAAGGTGCGTATTTTTTGGTGTTCTCTTCTGTGGCTAGCTCTTAACTGTTGGTCAGCTGTGACATCACAAGCCAAGGGGGCCAAGAGAGAAATATTTGGTTAATTAAACACCAACTCCCATTGCAATGGCACATATATCACTCGTGCTGAATCAGAGGAGCTTGTCTAACTTCAGTGTGGCACCAGCCTCCCTCCCAGGACAGTAATATAATCTCAACTGTAAGCTCTCTAATGAGATCAGTCTGTCTTCCAGACCGAGTTAGTTGGTCTTTGTTTTGTGTGTTGTTGTTTTTTTTGTTGTTGTAGTTTGTGTTTTTAAATTAAGCTCGGTGCAAGCTGCTGCCTGCTGAGCAGGGCCATGGTGAGCCCCAAATATCTTTGAAGTTCCACAGGTTTGCCAGAAATCAGACAGCAGTTGAGTGCCGTGCAGATACAGGCAATGTAATTGCATACACCTCAATTTTCCTTGGGAAAGCAGGCTGAAAGGGAATATCTGAGCTGCTCCCACAACATTCCTACATGCGGTTATGGTTCCTGCCTGAAAAGGTGGGCAAAGATGCTTGCCATACAGGGCCATCAGTGTCCCTTTGAATGGGATAAGATGATTGTATCACACACAGTGCCTGGAAGGGAAGCATGGCTGTGTTACTTTGCAATTTTTCTGAATTACACCATTAACCAATCTGTTATCCTCCAAATTCAGGCAGAAAATTTTTGTGGATGGTACTTGTCTTCCCACTTAAGATCAAATGTTTCCATCCTTTGTGATGTTAATTCATAATGTCTGTCCCTTACAGTCTGAACAGCTCGTTTGGTTCCCTGTAATCTTGTTAAACATTTTGCATTTTGCTGTAACAATGTGAGTTGAGTAATAAGAATTATTAAGTGGGAGAATCAGGTTCTGGCACTCAAAATCCAAAGTGGTACTTCCTTCTCTAATTCAAATGACTGAATATTGTCCATATACCTAATATTTTATTCTGAATTCTTGTTAAGAGACAAGATTTCCTTTAAATCCCCTGCTATATTTTTGTACTCTTAAAAAATAAAAATCATGGGTATGCTTTTGTTCAATCACAGGTGAGAGTAAAGTGGAAGTCATTCAAGAAAACATACAGAAAGCTGTCAATGGGAAATATGCCCTCTTCTGCCTTGGTTTTGGGTTTGATGTCAGCTATAATTTCCTGGAGAAAATGGCCCTAAGCAATGGGGGAATTGCCCGTCGAATATATGAAAATGCTGATGCAGCCTTGCAGCTCCAGGTCAGGACTAAGGAATATGCCAGAAAAGCCATTTGTAAGCTATGGCTCCTGTCTAGCCCTGACAGCAAAACCCCAGATCTTCTGAGAAGAGAAGTTGGTTTTGAGTTTATCTGCTAATCTTGGGGAAGAAGGAAGACAATATCAATTTGGGGGTATCTGAGGGTTTGCACTCTAATCATGACTCAGCGTTGACGTCTTCCCCAAATTAGCTAGCATTTGGACAAACCTGGAAATTCACCGTTTTTTTTTCATCTCTACAAATAGACAAAATGTCCAGTGGAAGTGCTTATGACAAAACTTTGGTTCTTGGGTCCAATTTCAAACCACTCTAAGAAGTGCTAGTGGGTGCTGTGTGTTACAGTTTCCCTAGAAGGCCGCAGGTAGCTTGAGGCACCTCTTGGCAAACTGATCCCTGCAGCACCACCTGCTTGGGACGTTCCTGCCCATTTGGGGATGGGCTGTTAACTCTAGGGCTGTTCTCTTTTGGGGAGCTCATTTCTGCCCATTTTTGCTGGATGCACAGAGCACAAGGATTTGCCAAATGCCTGCCCCATCCACCCATCCAGCGAAGAAGAAAGGGAGAGGTTAAAGCTTGGGATTAGTCAACTTTAAAAAAAAAATAAAAAATAAAAAACTGGAGAGAGAGAAGAAATTTAACTGGGTGGGACAGTGATAACAGGGATGATGCTTGGGTACTTGATTTACCACGGGAAATACAACTTATATGTTATCACCAGCCTGAGTGGAGAAAGTGTGCAAAACATGGGAAAAAAATACTAATTTTTCAAGGTTTGCAGCTGTCTCACACAAGCAGCTGCTGCCCACCTCTACTGAAATAAAAAGCTTTCCTCCCTTCTTTTTAAGGAGTTTTTAGATATTCAACAAATTGCTTTGCTTAAATTTGCCTTCATTTGTTCTTTCTCTCTTTGTGTTTTTCTTCAGGGCTTTTACCAAGAGGTGGCTACTCCAATACTAATGAAAATTGAAATGCAGTATCCAGAAAATGCTGTTGAGGGGTTAACTAAGAACAATTTCAAGCTGTTTTTTGAAGGATCTGAAATCATAGTGTCTGGAAAAATTAGCAATGAACTTGATCTTTTGCCAGTGGAAATTAAAGCTCAGTCAGTAAGTGTTGAGCTTAGTAACCATGAAAAATGTATTGTCTCCGTGTCTCCATGCTGTCTTTTATAGTGCAGTAAGAGACTTTGAGAAGTCTTTTGTGTCCAATATATGTTCTTTACATTTGGACACACGGTTGTTTTCCTATTCTAGGAAAACACCTGAGAATTAAAAGACTTTTCCTCTCCTGAATCTGCTAAAAAAAGAAGGGGAAAAAAAGAAAGGTGGTGGGGAGGGGGGTTAAGAAGATCCACAAATAAGCAAACGATAATTTAATCCTTTCAAAACCATAATATTTTGGCCTTTCAAGCATGTTCGCTTTTTTTTTTTTTTTTTTCCTTTAGGAAACTTGCTTGTGTTTTTAGAATGGAGAAGGAAACATACATTTTTCGTTTCAAAAAAAAGCATTAAAATGGAGCCATTGCACAACTCCTTTTTTCAAACTTTGTTTGAGTCCAAAAATGTATATCCAAAATATGTGCTGCTTTCGTGGCTTGGGATTGCATTTTCCAGAGGGAAACAGCTTGATGAAAACTTTTTGAGGGACAAAAGGGCACTTGGGTCCTGAAAAATGTTCTTTTAAGTCTAATGAGGTGACTGTAAAAGAAGTCTGGAGCTGTTCTGATGGTCAGCTTTCTCCCACTGCAGCATGCTAGTGACTTGACTCTTAGAGAAGAAGCAAATGTCAAAGAGAAGGAGCAAGTATTTCAAAATCAAAGTTACATCTTTGGAAATTTCATCGAGAGACTGTGGGCTTACCTAACCATTCAACAACTTCTAGAAAAATCGTAAGCTATTTTCAGTGTTTTGTATTGTATTACAAACTTTCAACTTCTTAAAGCACTCTGCTAATTCCGTATTCACAAATTATATGATGGGAAAGCACAAAACAAATATTTCTGCATATAATAATAAAAAATATAGTATACCAGAGGAATACCACATTAGTGTATGAGGAATGTGAGGTGCTTTTCAGTTTATTATAATATTGTATCATCAAATATGTATATATATGAAAACATAATGGTATGAAGAATAGTTTATATTACTATGAAATGTATTTTAATTGTATGGATTGCATTGAGTATTGCATCCAGAAATACTGTCCATAGGTAAAGGAATGAAAATAGTAAAGAGAACAGTAAGTGTGTCTGTAAGACATTTCATAGATCATGTATTTACTATTTTTGATCTATCTGAAACATGTATAGACTCCAGTGTTATAAACAACTAAGCATCTCCATAATCTCAAGCACGTAATAGCTGAGTCATCTCAATAGGATTACTCACCATTTGATAATAAAAGATATTTAAGACATAGCTAATATGAATACAAATCTGCGGACCTCCTGCTCATAGACTTTGTATGTTATTTCTTCATCATTATAACACAGACTTTAGTATTTCAGCCCAAGAAGAGCAGCAGAAAGCCTTGGAGGCGCGAGCCGTGGAGCTGTCTCTGCAGTATGGCTTTGTTACACCCCTCACTTCCATGGTGGTCACCAAACCCACTGGCCAGCAGCAAACCGAGCTAGCGAACAAACCCACTGAAGCTGGTAAATGGGTGTTTAACAGTCCCCTGGGAATGTGTGGTTGCTGATGATGATTTACTGTAGACCCCCCAGCACAGTTTCATTCTGTAGCGGTGTGACAGGGTAATATGCCGCAATGAAGACAGGAGTTTAAGGATTGGCCTCTTTTAGAAATTAGACATAGAGGACTTTTCCTAAAAAGGTGTCATGGTGAAACAGACTCTCCTATTGAAATAGGAAATAATTTGTTGAAATATAGATTAAAAGTAATTTAACAGATGTTATACAGCATTCCGTGCCATTGCAAAGCATATTCTAAGCTTTTCCCTGGGGCAATAAAGTGGGAAAATGAATGCAGAGGAGGAAAGCAAGCTAACTCTAGGAGTATTGCGTGTGCTATATCTACCCTTCTTTCAGCAAAAATAAAATCTCTTCACCTACAGCTCCAACACCCACTTCTCCCAGTTTTCTGTTTTGCACATGGATAAAATAATTTACTGTTGACTGTATGACACTAATCTGTCTCTCTTCCTCATGTTAGACAATGAGAAGCCCAGCAGCTTTCCAGTAGGAGGTAAATGCTTTCTGTTTTCCAATAGCATATTTCAGTAATAGTCTCTAAAGACAAAAATAGGTCACAGTATTTGTTCCATAAAGGGGAGATTTGGAAAAATATGTAGAGACCGTGTAAGCAATGACCAGCAAGCTCTGTCCATGGCTTGGGTGGATAACCTGATCCAAGGGAGAGAATCTTCCAGTCAGAATGTCTCAAAGGCCAAGATTGTCTTGACTCATAAGGAAAAGCAGTTCAAGTGAAAAATGCTAATGATGTTTTCTGCTTCTTTCTACCATATGTGAAGCATCTGTCAAAAAATTAAGCTCCAGATATTTTGGAAAGACTCACAAGAATAATTTAGGTATCTTTTCTCCCTTTTGGAAAATAATAAAGTTACTTGAATAATAATGTAAAACTTCTAGCATTATCAATCCCATAATCTCAACTATGATAACACATCATAATAGCAATGCTTTTATAGGTAGAGTCCTGCTTTTCCTCTAGTTCTTTCAGGGAAATACATTAAAGGAATTAAAACACTGCCCCATTCTCTGAAGGATGCATGTTTCAAAGTGGTGCCAGGGAGTTTAAGAACAGCAAACTCACCGACCTGCATCGCAACGGGGACTGACACACTGAGCTCTGTGCTGCCCTTCCTTCAAATTAGTTCTTGGTCTGTTTCCATTGCTTGGCTGGGATAATATTGTAGGGATCAATGCCTGTGTTCTGTGGGCTTCATTACTACAGATAATTTGCTTTGGGAAAGGAAGACAGATTTAGCTGGAGAATTACATGTTCGATTTCTGAAACACTTTGTAAGATATGTAATACAATCATGAATGAAACGTGGGTTCTCTTTTTTTTTTCTTTCTTCAGATGCTTATAGAATGAGTGTATCACTTCCTAGTAAGTTCTCCTCTTTTTGTTTGTTTGTTTGTTTTTCAATTAAGAAAAAAAAATATAAACTTAATTTCATATACAACATTATCAAATGTGTTTTGATTGTGGATGCCTGCTTGGTATACTCTATATATAGTGTGTATAACTGTGTATATATGTATATATTTACATGTATTACAGTCCAGAGATATTTTACAATGAACTATAAAATCTTGAATCTTGGTACCTTTTCAGAAAACAATATTAAAAACCTCTTGAAAATAAAGGCAAAAGTTCTGGAACAGCATATGTTAGTGAGCCAAAGGAAGTGTGGCTTGGTTTAAAAATAAAAATAAAAAAAAAAATCCATGGACATAGGGTTTGCTGGGCAAAGCTAACATGGGCACCGCCATCTACATGCTGACAGTACACGTCCTGCATAGAGCAGACGCTGGGCTCTGCAGAGACAGGGCTGCTCCATGAGGGTCCCCGTAATGCAGAGAGGACAGCACAATGGCCACTGTGTCGCTTGCATGTGTTTTCAAAAAAGTCGGTGGGTAGCGAGCAGGAGGAATTCACTGTTTTAGAAGTAGGGAAGGAGATGAAGGGCACAAGCCCAAACCAAGGAGACATTGGAAAACCTTTTCTTTCAGGTCGACGGCGCTCTGAGCCCCAGTCTGGCAGTAACAGGAAGATGTTTCCATCAGGTTGTTTTCAGTTGAATGCGAGAGGAGCGGGGTGGGTGCGCTGGGAGCGCAGCGGGGGTTCACCAGGCATGGCCCAGCAGCAAGGCAGAGCATAAAGGCAATTAGCAATGAATGCTGTGCTTTTTGTCCCCATCGGGGCATCTTGGTTTAAGCAGGGTGCTCTGTAGGAGTCAGTCTCTGCCAAAAAGGCTTCTGCCTTGCTACTCTGCCTGGTTAATTAGCTGAACTAGAGAAAAACTGTTTCATCAAACTCTTCTTGCTAATTTTAAGTATTTCAGTTGGCAGGCTAAGCAAACACGTGAGACTGGAAACTCATAGTAAGTAATACACAGAGTAGTCCCATTTTAATAATTAATACAACTGTAACATACAGTTTTCCATAAGTTAATGTTTTTTTCTGACTGTATCAATTGCTATAAGAAAATTCTTTAATTCTTCCTTGGCTGATTCTTTCCACAGAAGTATAAAGTATCCCTCTATCCCACAAGAAAGCTTTTCTGGCTTGAGGATACAACCAAGAACAGAAATGTGGTGATCTTTAGTCACAGCTTTTTTGAGGGATCATTGTCCATAATAGACACTAAGTTTGAAAATCTACTGTTTTCATCTATATCAAGTTGCTGTGTCTGGGTGTGACTTTCGATAATAATTACTGTGTTGATTTCAGTTCTCCTATTCTGTAAAAGCTCTAACTAGTATTTTAGATACAAAGAGATTGAATTATTTTGCTGTACATGCCCAAAAGGCATAGGCCAGATTTTTCTTCTTGTGCTAACTTTGTTCTTCTTTTCAGCTAAAGAACATCCACTGCTTCTCTCACAATTACCCAGAGAAAATACTGATGGGCAAGCAGAGCCTTCTGTCCTCCTGCTCTCAGATCCAGAGCAAGGTGAGTAGGCCAGATCCCTCATGGGGTGGGAACTGACCTCGATCCAGGAGAAACACATGACTAGTGGGATTTGCATCTGTGGCTGTGTCTTCTCCATGCCCATGACAACTTTCTCTTGCATCAAGTGAACCAACCCCTAATATTGAGAAAAAAGGAGAAACGCTTCAGAGCAGCCAGTGTCTAGGAATACCAGTATTTCAAGAAGGGCCATACTGCATCCTGCCACCTTGCAGTGACTGGAGAGGCTGTGCTTAATTTTTCCTTTCACTCAGGCAACATTAATCTTCACTGTGAGGTGGCTGAAGGCACTTTTAAGTGTGGTGGCAGGACTCCTCCTGGTGTCACATGCATGGTCGTGAGGCTTGTCCCCAGCCCCTGGGAGCTTCTGAGGATGCAGAGACCTTAAACCCCGTGATCCCTACATGCTCACAGAAAGATGCACTCTCTTAAAGTGCTGCATTATTTTCATGGTCCTGTACTCAGAGACATGTCCCCGAGTGCTGGTTGCCAGCTGCTGTGGTTAAGGAGCACCTCTAAGAGAGGAGGAGCGATGTGGGGCTAGATGCAGACTCTACTGCAGCCTTGGGGCATGTGGTCTGAAATCTGGAGGTGCTGTGCCTCCCAGAAACAGATCTGAGAACCGTAAGTGCAACAAAGCTGAAGCAGTTTTGTTAAGATCACCTGTACCTTATAAGCGAGGTCACTTGACAACTCTGCTCCAATGTTTTTAAAGGATTTTCTGTGACTGGGAAACATGGGGACAAAATAAATCAGTTCGTGCAGTTTGGACTTACTTATGTGAATCCTGCCGTTCAAATCAATGTTTCTGTGGATGAGATCATCTTAAGCCATGACAACAAGAATATTCGGCTGCCGTGGGCAGAGTCAGCAACCTCTGCTGTCCAGGGGTAAGCAATGTCATTCTGTCCTTTCCCAGTCCTGGCAATTGGAATCACATCTCTCATAAGCCAGTTGTCCACTTTCAACACATGCCATTTGCTTCAAATAAATGCTCCCAAATGCCATTATTTGGTGAATAACTCAACATTTCTCTTCCAAAGAGAAGCACCCATTGTGATGCATGACAGTCCTGGTATCACTGCTGTGCTGGCTGCCACTAGGCACACTGTGCTCATCCTGGCATGGGGTGAGCACCTCAAAGTGAGGTTTTTGATGTTTACTCTATCTTTTCTACATAATTTGGCTCCATGCAGGCTGGAGTTTCCTTTTTTCCCACTTTTAGAAATAAAACACATCTGGGTATCTGACATTTTTTATGGGAAGGCATAAAGTATTTGAATAATGTCTGTAACTAAAAAATGTCTGCTACTGGAGAAAAAGTACTTCAAATGTGTACTGCATTTGTCTGCCTAATTTGTGTAGGAGCCTTCAAAATCACATGAAAGAGCTGAATTCAGCCAGTTCCACTAGCTCTTTTGTATTGCTGGAATAAACCTCCAGGACAAGCTGTTGTTGCTCTGGGGCAGGCAGGACACACAGTACTCCCCCCATATAGGCATCTCTGGACAGTAACAGAAGGCCTAAAACAACTGCTTTCAATTATTTTTGCAATCCAAACAGAGCCAAGAATGTGCTGGATTTATGCCCCTATATAATTTGTCTTCTGCAAAGCAAAATGATCCTCCTGCTTCAAACCAGCATCTGAGCCTGTGCAACTGCGGGAATCAAAATAAAAAATATAAGGGCTTAGAGGAAATATCTTGTGAAACATCCAGGGAAAACATATTTGTCTTGTTCTCAAAATCAATTCAATTATTTTAACTGGTCCATCCTTTTTCTCATTAAAATGATGGAAAAAATATCATTTTTTCTATTATTTTTTCATTATGGATAAAAAGGTGTTTAATCAATAAGAATTCTTCTCTGTTGATGTATTTGCTTGTATCCCGACACGGGAAAGGTGTTCAGTGGCATATAGAGGGAAGAGATACCAGTTATATTAAAATATTAACACCTGAATATTTTAAGATATGATAACATAACTTAATATTGTAATACTTTACTATAACTTGTTATATTAATATTTTAATATATGCTGCTTAATATTTTAATATAACCACTGGCGGACCATAAAAATGCAATTGCAAGGAGACAAAAAGCAAAAAAAAAAAAAGTTATTAATGTCAATTATTTACAGATATGTTCTGTCTTCATATTCTTCTTGGAAATAACATTATCATTTATTTCCTAGGCTGAGAGTCTCAGCTGAAAAGGAAAGTAGCGTAACAGTATCACTGTCTGATACAGTCACAGTAAAAATATACCTTGTAAAGGTTCCAAGTGATTTCCTTCAGCTGTGTTTCTTGAATATCGACCGTTTTTCTGACAAAGTCACTGGAATTCTGGGTACGTATCATTATGGATCTATACAGCAAAGAAGGATTGTTATGTAAATAAGCTCCTAAGATGAGAATATGGTGCTTTTTTTGGAGCCACATTCATTTTACTTTTTTGGGTCCCTACAAACTCATGAAAATCAATGGACAGGTGATGCAGCAGGAATTCAGGGAGTTTCTAGAGAAACTCTGCATTTAGTTTATTCTTTTCAGACATCTAATGTCCCCACTTACTCCAGAGCTATCCAGACTTTATTCTGCAAAGAGGGGCGGCCTCCAAAAAGAGTTTTACCCTTGAAGCAAAACATAACGCTTTTCTACTCACCACCTAACTAGGCTCCTATTTGTTTATAAAACATTAAAAATAAGACTAAAAGAACAGCCAGTGTGTTAGCTGTGAGTCCTTAACTTCCAACAGTGCTGTGTTGTGTAAAAAAATCATTTGATGTTAAATAAAGGATTATAAGTAGTGGACATAAAGTGGTAAATAATTGGGGTTACAATAGTAGAAATATGCCTCTTCCTGGCAATGGCTACAAAATGAAAACAAGCTGGTTCTGAACACTCAACCCCAAAAATACTGATGGGTTTAAAGCTGAAGTTGTATCAAAAACTACAAGTGGAGAGGATGCATATTCTAAAACCACATGCACCCACAAAATGTGAAATCACATCAGAGTAAGGCTGAATCTGTGGAGGAGTGTTAGGGATAATAGATCACAGCTGAAACACATGAGTTTAATTCATTTATTATGGGAGCTTCCAAATGTGTCTCTTTTTTGGGGGGTTTGGAGGCAGATGACTGCTTTCCTGGTGTTATATCTACCATTTGGGTCAACAACCATAACTAGATGTTTTGCTATTATTTTAAAATAATTTGTGTGTCTGTTGCTCAGGTCAATTTTATTTAAAAGCACAGCTTGAGAATAATGCCAAAGTAAATCAGAGAGCTGAAGAAAGACTTCTAAATGTTCCAGGATCTGAGCACAGACTTACCAGGTAAGAGGTGGGATAAGGTTTGAGTCATGCACATGCTTTGAGATTTATTTTATGAGCAAAAAGCAGAGATCAAAAGAAACGAAACAAAGGGATTGTTTGTCTGTAAGAGTACAGCTCTTTGGTATAAATAATAGGAACTTACTCTTGAATGTTTTTCTAACAGCCAGAATTTGTTGCTTGTCAAATGACACTGCAAGGCTCCTATTTCACAGGGCAGGGAAAATCACACCCTGGGTTTGCATGAAAATGCCAAATAAAATTAGGTTCTGCTGCCTCATTTTCATGGCTAGGGGAAGGTGTTTGCTCAGTTGGATTTACCACAAGGAAAAAATAAATAAAGTGACTTGCTTGTAGCAAGTTTCTGTGATGGGGAAGAAATGCTGTGAGAGTATAATCTCTGTTCATTGTCTCTGTGTGTCCCTATCAGCACTGCCTCCGTGGCTAAAGCACGGATGTGCCAGATCTGCCGCTCTCACTTTTGTTACCAGCTGAAAACCTGGGTATGATCAGGGTTGATTCTGGGCCTGCATTTTATCACAATTATTTTCTTGATTTTGTTTCAGGCTATACAAGAAAGATTACAGGCTTGAGTCAACTAGTGATCCTGTTTCCTGCTGGTCAATAGTTGGAACTTCCTAGAGAAGACTATTTTGGGAAAGAAAGCAATACAAATGATGCTCTTTCACATATTTTTAATACTTTCTCTCCCCAATAAAACAATACAGTTAAAGCATTACCTGTTCATATAAATAACTGTCATATATATCTTGCCTCAAAATAATTATACTTTCAAGATGAGAATGTGCTTGCTGGTTGTCTGTAATTGTAAGATGCTCTATAATAATGTAAGAGATTTGTGTGAATGAGCCAAATAAAAGTGGCACTATCAGCTCACATTTTGATATGGACAGACAGACTTAAGTTTCTGAATAAAATTAAGCAGTGGCACCACCCAGTCCAACCTACTTGTCATTCAGACAGTAATAAATTTCTAAAATTTGCAGTTGGTATCCAGTTACAAATGACGGTGTTCTTGAACTGTTTAGCAAAAAGGGTGAAGTCTAAAGCAATATTAGCTTGCCATTTCTCTCATTGTTTATTTTATGGGGGGGGGAAAGAAATCTTGGTGTATTAAGGTTCTTTGGGCATAGTTCTGTAGCAATGTTTAAAACTAATGAAATTAGCAACACTAATGTAATTGATGATGGCAACCCACACTGGCTCTAGTTCCAGCAATTCTTGCAGTTTCTGAGGGTCTGCTTTAAAATGTCTGCAAAACAGACATTGACTTGTTGCAAAACAGACCTCTGACTTGTTGCAAAAGACGACATTTCAACCCTGAAATGTAGCATCTTGGGTTTTGGCAAGGTTTCATGTAACACACTACAAACATTGGATGATGTTTTACAAATAATGAAGAACTCAAAACAACACGTGGTGCATGGAGGTAACATTTCAGAGGAAGCGTGTATGCAGAAACCTTTGCCCATGGAAGGAAATGTGGAGGTTTAGCTTCCAATTATTTTTTTTTCATAACTTTCAATTACAAAATTAATTTATATTTTAGAATTTCAGTTAGTGCATATCTTTGAACACAGGAACACATGCCAGCACCACAGAAGATTTTACAAATGTTACTTTCTATCCTGCCAATAATAGATAACTGGAAAAATCTTATTATTTTAAAGCGATGTACTAAAAGAGAAGCAATTTCTTGCCAAAGTCAGGAAGATAAACTATGTAACTAGAAGCCTTTTTTTTTTTTTTCTTTTTTTAAACGAACAGTTTAGATATCATGCTACAATTTGTTTATGTGAATTGCTTGTACTTTCAAGACACAGATTTGGAGTTGCAGATTTGGCTGAACAAGTTACAGACCAAAAAATGTGGAATTTGGGAGCTTCAGACACCAGATTGCTGGCTTTGCCACATCATAAACTGGCTTGCCAATTTGAAAAGTAAGACATTATATGCATTATAAATGAACTTGGTATTTGAATTGCATGCTGGGTTTTATCAGGTAACTTGCTGCAAATTAAAAATTCACTGCTCTCAGTTATAGGGCAATTATATGTTCCATCCTCCACCTGTCTGCTAATAGCAAGAATAGCAAAGAGTATTGAAATCCTGGAGCAATGAGGCATGGCTAAAGGGCAGCATTCACATGCTCCCTTGGGGAGGTTCAAGTGTGCACAGGCCATTCATGAGAGC
>CM021708.1:7302010-7362272 GCA_011074415.1 Stictonetta naevosa | reverse complement strand
ATCCTGCTGACCTTGATAAATGGAGGGGGGGGGGGGGGGGGGGAGGGAGGGGTGGAAGAGAGAAAAGAAAAGAAAAATACTTAGCCTTTCTTACAAAACAGGAACTTTTGCATAGTTTTGGGATTTTTGTTTGTTTTTTAATGTGTTTGCAAAGCTGTTCCTGTTCTTTGGACTGCAGCCAATTTGTCTATGCTGTGTTGAAGTGCTGTGCCCAGAGCTGCAAGGGGACTACACCCCACAGCTGATGGAATCTCCTAGGTCTTACAAGAGATGCTTGCCTGCAGTACCCATGGGGAGGTTTGCCTTTTCTGCAGTCTCCTTATTGTCGCTGGTGTGCCTGGTTACTGAGACTCACAGATCCTTTTTGCTGTCTTTTGTTCCCACAGTATGTGTGATTTCCATTCTCTAAGCATGTTCCATTTCACTCTTCTCACTTGAATTGATTCTTAATTTGTTTTTTAGTCACTCTCCTCCTATCCTTTCTGAGTCCTGAAGTGAGTTCTGATGGGCTTCTGATCTCCTACACTCCCTCTCCTTGCCCAAGAGGCCTTGTTACTTAGAAGCTGAAAGCAGACAGGCAATAATGAGTAGTTGGAGTTCTGTAATTTCTAAGTCCAATGCAGAATATACACTATGTCTCATATGCTTTTCTTTGAGCAGCATTGTACCAGCTGATAGTAGGAGTAAAATTGTTATCTAACAGTAAGCATCTGTCTGCCATTTCTCTCTCTCCTTATTGTTACCTTTAACTATGTTTGTAGCTGTCACCTACGTTACAGGAATTTTGGTAGAATTACAAACTAAAAAGTATATTTTTCTTTCTCCATTAGTGCAAGTGGGAGCTTCTCAAGCTGTCACAGAAGCCATTCAAAAACAGACTAGAGCCTCTGAGGTCAACTTCTGGATGACAATTCAGTCACAGCTGATGAGACTCCTCCTACCTCTAGTGATTTGCCTCATCCCCATAAATTAAACAGGAAAGCTCTGAGGTTGCATCCAGTGTTGCCCTGCACCTAAATTTTTTCAAGGTAGGTCAAGATTTACTGTCCAGCACTATGTTTTGTTGTTGTTGTTGTTGTTCTGTTTTAATAGATTAAGCAAGTAAGGGATGAGCCCATTCCCACAACTATCACAGGATCCAAAATGGATCATTGCTCATGCTCTCTCTCTCTCTCTCTAACTGTCTAATACATTATTTTAGAATAAATATTCAAAACCAAGCAAATTTAAGCTTACCCATTTCAATTTTCCAGTCTTCCTCAACCCTTTCATTTCTCTTCCTGCCTTACTTATTTTTCAATAACTTAATACCTTCTGTAGAAACTATTGTTTTCTTTCATATTTTTTGTCTGAGTTTAGATAGACAGCACTATCTAGCCACTGTGACAACTTCCATAATTAATTTTTTCATTCATTTGAATAAAGGATTTTACAAACACACAGACACAAATAAATAAATAAAATACAGCTACTATTACTGAAATGTAAGTGCTGCTTGGAACTGTGGCATTTCATTAATATATAGAGGTATGAGCATTCAACAGGTAGGTTCAAGTTAAAATACCAAAGTACAGAAGTCCTGAATCTAAACCACACTGCTAACAGTCACCTCAAGTAATGGCACTGTACCAACCCTCACCACTGTACAGTCAAGTGGTTAAATGGCTTTAAGTATTACTGAATTATCCTGAAATATGTTCTGGTCTGTCAGCTGTCCTCTTGTGTTGAATTTCAAATTGCATATTGCATCCCAGGCTTTGTGAAGCAGGCATTAAAACATTGGAATAAAAGAACAAGGCATTAAATGTTGATGCTTTTATTTAAATCGCTCCTGACCCTCATTGATTAATTTAAAACTGTATAGAATATTTCTGTTATGACTTATAAAGTAAAACTATAATTTTAAAACTAGTAAATTTATACAGTAAAATAAGGGTATTTGAGGATACGAGGAATAGCTGTGCTTGCAGAATAGGTGTTTAGTGCTGAAAATTTGATCACAGATACAGTAAAACTGTGAGAATCTATCATATATTGGTATTTTCAAAGATGGCAAGCATATGTATTATTAACACTTCTTCAACAGTGAAAAGTACTATTCTTTCAGAAAAGTACTCTGTGTACACATGACTTTGGAGGTAGTTGTTTAAAACAGACTGGAAACTATATAGTCTGTATGAACACCATCTATTAGCCCAGCTCCATTGTTATGAACAAACCAGCAAGGAATATCAACGCCATGCTTAGGATCTTTTCTGTAATCCTTCTGCCAGCCCCTGAAAGGTAAAATACAGTCATGGAGGTAGTGAAGCAGAAAAGACAAATTGACAAGGTAGTCTTTTCTAAGGACTTGATTATATTTTACCTTGTTACTGTCAGTTCCTTGTTTTTAATAATCATTGTGGCATCTGGTTTCTTGGGATCGGACCCAGGATGGATTTCAAGTATGGTGAAGTCAATAGGGTGGAAAAATTGTCCTAAAAATAGAAGCCAAAATTACCATTTCAGGCATGTTGCACATATTAAAACAGAAACAAAACAAACTGAAACCCCAGAATTTCTACATTCCCATGCTGTTTTCCAAGTTCTCTCAGGGTTTTAAATGCATAAGCAATCATCAAGTTTGGTGCAAGGTTGAACATATGCCTATTGTATTTAATTTTTATGAACTAGTGTTCTGGGCATATCATCTAGATGTAGGTTCTAAGTTTAGAGTGTGAAGTAAAATTGGTCTTTTCTAGATAGTCCTTAAGATAGCCTCACTTTGTTTCTTGCTTATTCAGTTGTATTTATTACATACTCTCCAAGTCTTTAACTTTTTTTTTTTTTTTTTTTTTTAACCAAATAATACATGTTGATCTCTGAAATTACTTGGTAGGATTATCCTCAGAACAAGCCTGATATCTAAGGAATTTTCATGTTCCTGACAGGATTAGCTTTTGGACGCTTTTGCCCTGCCTGGGCTGATGTAGGATGCTGTTGGTGATTTTAATGAGTGCTGTAATGAGTACAGAGGCAAATTCAAAGAAGACAAACCTAAAATGAGATGCATAAGTCAGTGAACTCTAACACCATGTACCCACACATCATGTGGGCTTTTCTTGACTCGCCTTTCTATTTGCAAGTCATATCACAGCAGAAAAATTTTTGTATCCAGATAAGTCCTTTACAGTGAGGAACAGAAAAGCATAAAAAACATTCCATCATTTTTCTGCTCTTCTTCTGTTTCATTACCTAAGATTCATGAACCTAACATACTGTCACTGATATCTTGGCTCAATCTCTTCAGACCTCCAAGCGCATTACCAAAATTCAGAAAAGTTCACAGAAGTTAATTATTTACCACAATAACTAAACTTACTGACACACACACACACAAAAAAAAAAAAAAAAAAACAACACATTTTCTGTGCTTACCTGATTTTGTAAGAGAAAATCAAAAAGCAAGTAAAATGTCTGCTATCAGTGGAAGCGTAACGTTTTCCAGCAGAGGATGCATACTACAAAACCCACTACTCTGGCAGAAAATGGGATTCAATGAGGCCTTAATTTTAATCCCTAAAGTACCAAGTTTGCCTTCTATTAGCATGTTTTCTAACATGAATATAATCCTAAACAATACAAGGCTTTCTGTGATTTTAATGTACGATTAAGTGGTGGAGTCACCATCCCTGGAGGTCTTTAAAAGACGTTGAGATTTAGAGCGTTGTGATATGGTTTAGTAGAGGACTTGTTAGTGTTAGGTCACAGGTTGGACTAGGTGATCTTGGAGGTCTCTTCCAACCTAGATGATTCTGTGATGATAGTCAAGCAAGATATACCTTAACATCTTCTTTGCATACAAGGGTGCACTAACTGAGGTTTGGCAAATTTTGACCAATGAGTAAGCATGTGCATTTTCTGAGTGTTTGTACTTAGGAGAAAGGTAAAAGGGGAGATCAAACCATCCAAGAGTCTGGAGGAATGGTGTAATAAGGAAAAGAATCTGTAGGTGGGATTTAGCAAGATAAGAAGTTTAAAGATGCCAGTGAGAACCATGGGTGCTAGCGATTTCAGCAGAAGAAGAATTTAAGAAAAGATAATGCATAAAGCCAGAGCCCAGAATATTGTCAGAAATCTTCATACAGTTGATCAACATTATCTCGATTTCCTCTTCTGTCTCAGTTCTTAAAGGCCAAATACAAGATTGTGTCTGCAAATTAGGTAGCCTCAATGAAAGAAAATGATATTTAAAATGCCAAATGAAGTCATACCTAGTAATCCGTGGGTCTGTTCAGACAATTTATGACTTTTCAATGTATACAGTCCTAAGAAATCCTGTTGGAGAGGATGTTTCTTCCATACTTGGTGCAAAACAATAACAAATGATGCACCACCTCCCATTGAGAGCACGAGATTTTTTTCCCTGTTAATTATCAAAGTTAAACTGAGGAAAAAAAAAGAAAGAAAAAAACTTGACTTAGGGCTCTGGGTTAAGAGTTAACAGCAGTGATAAGAAAATCAAGAAATGAAACAGGTCAAACAACTGTGGCTTTATAACTTACTTCTGGTTTTGTTGTTGTTGTTGTTTTAATGAAGTTGTTTAGTTTGGTTGATGTGAATCTGTGTGTGTTCTCAGCCAGTCCAAGACTCATACTAAATTACACTGTAAAAGGCTACCTAGCCTTTAAACTTTTCAGCAAGTTGTTTCAGCCAAAACTCTTCCCATAACAGCACAATTAATCACAGATATGTTAGTGAGATTTAGATATTGCACCTCATGCTCAGTGTTGAGAATGTTACTGATAAAACCATCACTTTCTTGCCTGGATGTTACCTGCCCCCTTTTCTCTTTGTTTTTCAGAAAAGACAACTCCTAACCTGCCTAGGTTGGTGTTAGGATAAAGAATATTTGCTTCTGATCATGTCGCTGATATCATTAACATAGCTGTCCCCCCCACCAAAAAAAAAAAAAAAAAATCCTGAATCAGAGTTTTGCTCTGAAACTTTTTCTGTTGCAGTGTTGTCCTTGGAGAGAATGGTTGGTCCGAAAACACAGTGAAAATGTAAAGGAGGAGAAGGCACTGCTGTTTCTTTTCTAAGCTTTCTTTTGCACAGGTATAAATGATTCTCTAATAGATATATAGTTTAATAGAATATCCCACGTTGGAAGGGACGCACAAGGATTATCAAGTCCAATATTAGTCATACTAATGGAACATCAGAGGAAATTCTGCACTTACTACAAGTTTATGAATAATCTTCAGCAATTACACAACAAAGTAGAGCACTGAATCCAGCGTGATTTGAATCAGTTGTATTTTTGTTTGTTTGTTTGTTTTTGCATTTTATATCTTAAAAGTATATTTTTGATCATCCCCCAAAAAAGAGTGTAAAAATGTAACACTGGAATACGATATTCTTTCCATAAGCCTTACCCTTCTTGTTGCAATGTGACTGAGTCAAGCCAGGTAAAAGCTGTCTTTTCATTGCCATTCTGAATTGAGATCTTCTCAGAAGTTACTGTCACTTTTAAATTCAGATACTTGTTTGCAATGCCAAGTTTTCCAAAATATGTATTTTGTGTCTTTGCATCAGTACTTGCTCTCTTATCACCAATGAGTTCTCCGTTGACTGTGATGCCTAATGTGATAAGGAAACAACAAATACTATTTTATAGATAGGACATCAAAGAGTGTTGCAGTAGTTACAGCTCAACAAAACAAATCCAAATTGAAAAGTAGACCAGAATTACTTGTGCATGTTTGTGCAAAAGTATAGTAAAGGAATAGAGCTCTGGAGGCTGTTCTGTAGACATCCACACAGACAACAACCACCTCATTGATAAAAGTTGAATATTTCCTAAACTACAAAATTTTGTGATGGGCACAAATAGCCTGTGTGCCACCAGTCTCTGTTTGCCAGATAATCCATGAAATGGAAACCTGAACATTATTTTATTGCTTCTACTTCTACTCACTGAAACAAATTACATCTCTCAACTCCCACGGTGGTTTTCAAACAACAATTAAAAGTTCATGTTGTTCCAAGAAGTGAAAACACAATTATGGTAATGGTACCCTATCATGGCTATAGTAACTCCTGTTAACTTTGCTGGGAAAATAGCTTAGATAGTATAAAAAGAGAGAAATAGACTTTAAAAATAAGACATTTAGATATAAATATTCCGATTTACTGTTTAAAAACGATAAACTCACCTGTAACTGGGTCATTTATTAAACTTAACACATCACCTGGTTTTTCATTGATATTGAAACAAATGGCATCCTCTTTTTGTGGCACTGATATAATGAAGTGTGGATCGCCATCAACTGTAAAGCAAGTCACAGGTGTTTGTTCAGTGATACACAGGTTCAAAGCTCTACTTAAACATGTAATGTTGTGGCAGTGTAGCTGATGCTGGGGACCAGCAGGAACTGATCCCTGAACAAGCTGTGCCCATCTTAGTCCAGCCCATCTGCCAAGGAGTGGTGGGGTCCCAAGGAAGCTGCTACCAACTCTCAAAAGTGAACTATGTCCTTCTTCTCCTGATCTTCCCCAGGTATGTGGCATATATCCTATGACTCAACCACTGTGAAATTTGGTATGTGGTTCAGGCTGGGCACATCTAAGTGGTTATCTTTGAGGATGAAAGTATTAGGGAGGACAGGAAGTCCACATGGCTGGAGGAGATCGTCACCATCACAAATCATAGAATGGTTTGGGTTGGAAGGGATCTTAAAATTCATCTAGTTCCAACCTCCCTGCCCTGGGCAGGGACACCTCCCACTAGATCAGGTTGTGCAAAGCCCCATCCAGCCTGGCCTTGAGCGCTTCCAGGGATGGGGCATCCAAAACTTCTCTGGGCAGACTGTTCCAGTGCCTCACCACCCTCTGAGTAAAGAATTTCTTCTTTATATCTCATCTAAATCTACCATTTTTTAGTTTAAAGCCATTCCCCCTTGTCCTATCACCACGCTCCTTGACAAACAGTCCCTCCCCAGCTTTCCTGTAGCCCAATTTAGGCACTGGAAGGCTGCTATAAGGTCTCCCCGATGCTTTCTCCAGGCTGAATCATAGGCAGGTGTTCTTTGATCATCCTTGTGGCCCTCCTCTGGACTTGCTCTAATAAGTCCATGTCTTCCTTGTGCTGGGGGCCCCGGAGCTGAACACAGGGCTCCAGGTGGGGTCTCACAAGAGCACAGCAGAGGGAGAGAACCCCCTCCCTCGCCCTGCTGGCCATGCTTCCATTGGTGCAGCCCAGGGTACGGTTTTCTGGGCTGCAAGCGCACATTGCTGGCTCATGTCGAGTTTCTTGTCAACCTGTACCCCCCGGTCCTTCTCACTGGGGCTAAATCAGGAAGCCTAGACAGTGGGAAGGGGGCTAACAAAATGACCATATATGATCTCAGTGACTCAACTGCTTTAAAACATTTTAGATATTTGAAGTAAATTGAAGTACTAGTCTGTTGTGAAAAACTGTCTGCTTTTGTGTAAAGGCATTGTCTAAAAGACTCCAATGATTGCGTGATTTAGTCTTAAATACCCACAAGTGTTTTCCTTCTGAACAGACACAATTCAAATCAGTCAAAAGTAACTCACCACTAGTATACCATGCAGGCCTTGCTAAATATAATGGTGGAGCTGCAGGGTGAAAAGAAAAAGAAGTTAGAAAGGCTCGCATCAAAATGGAATACTTACATAATATCTGCACAGAACATGTAAGACATCAGAAAGTTAATATGCTAGGTAAATTGCAAATTCCATCCTGTTTTTTTCAATAAAATGGAATGACAGTTTGTGTCCCTTTTGAATCAAGCAAAGCTTTAGGATAGAGACATTCTTTTGTAATCCAAATTGGTTTGAGCGTCGCCACAAAGCCCAAGCAATGTGTCTGTAGGAAGGCAAATGTCTCAGATTTAAGGATTAAGCTGTCTATCAACAAGTCTGGGTAGAAATGCAACAGCACTATCCATTTAAAATTTCTGATGTTTTGACATTTTCTTTTGACAGGATGAATGTGAGACTTTAAAAAAACTTGAGAAAACTAGAAAGAGATAGGGAGAGAGACTGAGAGGTTGAGACGAATCTCCTGCACTAAATCTTAAATATGACTCTTCCATTTCCAGCACTGTTCAACCAGCAATCTGAAGAGTCAGTTGCTGTCTTACTCTCTTCAATAAAGCAATTTCTCTTTGTATAAATAACTGAATATATTAATTTAGCCAGAGATGCTGACATCATAGTCCCATGCTTAATATAATTCCCAAGCAGATGCAAATTCAAGTCCATCCTCTGAAACAGCTTTCCAGGAAAATGTTGGTTTGATGAAATGATATTTACTCCTTAACAACTATTCCACTGAGTATTTTTCAGATGTGGTTTTGTTCTGTCTTTAAGTGTGATTTTAGCAGTGAGGAAGAATTGGTAGTATTTGTTCAAATACAGTTGTAAACTCAGACAAGGCAGTTTCCATCTCTCCAGCAGTTTCAGTTGTCTGAATCAATTTCCTTTGACAGATGCTTCTTCATTCAGAAAATCTAATTAATGACTTACCCTGCATAACAACTGGGGCAGCCTGTGCTGTGAATGAAAGAAAACATTATTTTAGAGGTGAGAAGAATAAAAGACAATCTCCCTCCTTCCATGAAAACCAACTCCTAAATCTTGTAGTCAGGTATAAATTTCCAAATTATTAAAAAAAAAAAAAAAAAAAAAAGTTAGTCAAAACAGTTTATTTAGATTTTTGTACTGCAACAAAGAAAACCATGAATGAATTCAACACAGTGTCATGAACAGATACAAAGCACAGACCAGTTTACAGCAAAAATGCTATTGCTCAAAAGGTATGCAGTTTGTCTTTTAGGGAATCTGTAAGGGGCTGGGACAATTTGCTCCTTTTCTAATTCCCTAGTGCCATTCCCTTGTGCCTTGTTCCAAACTGTACTACTAGAAAGTCAGTAAGATTTATTCACCTGTTCCCATGTATTTCTAGTCTTCTCTTTTTACATCTGAATCTATGGAACAGTGTCTGTAGATGGGGTGTTGTGCTGAAGAAGCAACAACACAGCAACAATGAAGACACCTTTGTGTGGACACTCGCCCTACATGCAGGTATCTGGGAACCAACAGTGCTAGCTCTGGAAAGCAACTTAATTGTACTGGGCCTGAATTTTGTGATGGTGGGATGCTGCAGTTAGGAAACTGAAAACAGTAATCACAACATTTTCTATCTGTAAATTTTTAAACTAATTATAACAGTGTCTTAATCTATAACACAATATTTTTGTAAAATCATTGGGGAATAAATCTACCTCCAAGGCTTAAAAAAAATACTAGGTAAATTTAACAAGAAATGTACATACCTTCAGCTGTTATCATGGGTGAACAGGAAGTAAAAGGGAGAAAAAGAGAAATTTACAGTTTCAGTTGTGTGACTAAACAAGAAGGATTCTGACCCTGTTAAAACATTCTGAACAAACAAAAAATTAAACTCTGTTGTTGAATTGTCAAATTCTACCATGTATCTGCAATTTTTTAAAAATTCCATTTCTTCCCAATGATACAATTCAATATATACAGAGCAAACAGAAACACAGTGAAAGCAAAAAGCTGTTATGTGGGCAGGAAATCTACAATTAAGTACGCATATAACAAGAGTAATATTACTAATTGCTTTATCATCATGTCATTTACATATTGCAAAGTGGTTTGTATTGGTTTTTATTCTTTTGCAATTTTCAAGGCATTTGCTTCATTCTGCAAATATTGACTGGATGATTCAGTAATCTTATTTGTGATTCTAGACTCCAGTATGTGTGAAAGTTATTTTTTTCCTTACACAGTGGAAGTGCTTTGAGTATATTCTTCCATTATCACCGTGTATACTTTCAACATACATAGAGGATTTTCTTGAAAAGAGATTCAGAAAAAGTTCACTCTAAGTACATGCCATTTCTGTCAGATGTTGTGTGAGTTGTCCATCTCATAATGTTCACTTGTAAACTATAAAGTCATTATGCTGTATAATGACTTGAATGTTAAGTTAAATTTGTGTTTAATGTCAAATTAAACAAGTGTTTTTGTATCAGTATCCCATTAGGATAATTACAAAAAAAAATGCAAAAAATTTATCATCAACATGCCTGTAGAATTATTTTTGTAGGGTACCTAGCAATTAACTGGCTTATATTCCACTTGAAAGAAACTCCCACTAACCTCCAGTAAGCATTTCTGTTAAGTTAAAAAGCCTTAAAATAAGTCTTGGTTATCATGCCAAATTCAGGAGATAAGCAAGTTTTTCATTTAGAATCCAGCACAGACTCTAGACAGAGCCTGGGAGGAACTAGGGCAAAACTAGGGGCAGGAGGCAAGGGTTTCAGGAAAAAATAATAGATGTTAATAGATGAGATTGGAAAGCCTCACAGGAGGTTTGACAGACCTGTTGAATTAGGGAGATAAGGATGCCTCAAGCAGCAAATATACATTATAGTAGAATGTCTTTGGGGTGCACTGAGAAGATAGGTAGTATTTGTCTTACTTTGCTCTCACTGAAGAGGAATAGAGTTATTCTCTTTCACACAGGTGAAACAGAGAGGCTGAATTGTATGAAAGTATAATGATTTACTGAGCAAAGAGTTAATCATTGGCCAAAGTATCAAAGGAGGTGAGAATAAATTGTGTGCTTTTAATAACTGCTTTTCTTTCTGCAATAGATATGTTTTACAGGTATTATTGTCATGATTTTACAACCTAAAATACTCTGCACAAGGAAGATTTCATGGCAATAGACTCTTTTCATGTAGAAAGATGTTACTACAATTACTTCTAAGCTGAAGTATGTAAAAACATAAAGGCAAGAGTGATGTGACCAAAATCGAATATAGCTGAATTATTAGATTAGAAATGCTTCTTTTTTAATGTAATATTTTATACATTTATTTTTAAATACACTGAATTTGAATTTATAATGTTTTACCTGTATGAATTAGTAGTGAAGGATGGTTTGATGGAAATGAGCTTTAAAATGAAAAGTAATTTTGTATAAGCCATACAGATACAGGCTTAAAAAATAGATTTTTCAGTTGTGTGTTTAAAACTGTGCCCCACACAAAGCCTTTCTTTTGGGAAACATCAAAGGAACATTTGGCTTCTTTGATAAAGCAAAACTGTGAAAAAGTCTATACCTTCAGTCATTTTATCAGCAATCCCAACTTGATTGTCATAGTCTTCTGGCTTTGTTACCACCATGGATGTCAGTGGTGTTACAAACTTGTACTTTAGTGAGAGATCCAGGACTTCAGCTGTAAGATTCTCCTTTTCTTCTCCTGTAGCTGCAGTGCTGAACACAGGGAGAGACTCCGGGCATCAATGATTGCTAAATTACTGACTGAACTCTAATTTAAGTACTTTTATTTAAAGCGAAATTGTCTCTCTGCAGCTAATTTATCAGGAAGGTATATTCGTTATAATCTAAGAACACTTCTGATTCCATTGACTATCCAGTGGAGAAGAGCAAAATTGCTTTATATTTGCAGTAATTTAAAATTATTTAACTTGCTACTTGAAATAGGAATATTGAGGTTCGGGAGGAGAAGACAAAATAGTTGTGAATTGCAGCTTTACATCCTAGAAGTTGCACCAGTCACATGGCTTAATAGTTTCATTGAAAATGCAATTCTAGGATTAATTACCGTTTTTCCAGGAGTTGTTCAATAGTGAGATAAGCCCAGAGCCTTTCAATGTAATCCCCAAATATGTATTCCTGTTCTTGGAAAGCTTTAGCTGTTTGTTCTGCATCTTGTTGTGTAGTAAATGACAGGGCATCATTAGCCTATTGGAAATAAGGAAACTTATCTGAAGCATAAGTAGCCAGAGACTTCCAGAACCTTTCAAAATCAAGACCTTCACACCTGATTCATATTAGGAGGAGACTTCTATATTTAGAGGAAGGCATACCAAACATTCAGCTGTCTTGGCCATCAGTTTTCCTCACCCACTAAATAGCCTACCACCAGGTAGGATTCTTAGGCAAGTAACCTGCAGTTGCAAAAGCAATGCTTTTGGCGCATTTACTTGTTACATATGTAGTAATACATCCTTCCACTGAGATAAAGACAAACCTGTAAATATTTTAAGTTTTGCCAGCTCTGAACACTTGGATATTTTGCATAGCATTTACTTAACCTTACTCAGTTAAATAAATACATACTTACACCTTCACCTTTCACATCTACAGTCAAACTGTTTTGGTTGAGGTCTACAAAGCGTCCAGCCACCACAATCTCAGACCCATCATAGAAATGCTTAAAACTGTTTTGAGTTAAGCCTGATATTTCATTTTCTGGGTAGTGTAACTCCACATCCGTGAGCATGGGATTGGACACCTCTTCATAAAAACCCTGCAGGATAAAAAGATAAAAACATTTAACTATATTTTTTCTTTAATTCACTGGTAGGTATTTGTCCTACTATTTTAGCAGTAAAAACTTAGAATGCATTTTAGAAGAAATATGTAAATATTCAGTTAAATCTCAGACTACAAGGCCTAAACATCTGCAAAAAAGGCAAATGAGAAAGAATATATTGACTCTTCAAGCCTCGCTAGGACAGAGGAAAAATATTCAAGAAAAACATGCTGTGGATGATGAGTTTAATCACTGTTAATCAAGAGGAATCCCAAGCTCCTCCCGTTATATAAAAGTGTTTCTAGACCTATTCCCTGCAGAGACTGAAATCATAACATAAGCCAAAGGAGACTGGGTGTTAGATTTTGACTGAGCTTGTAATGATATCCAGTATACAAATTTGTTGGTCAATCCTTCCAATGGATGGTATTGCATGTATTGCAATGGATGGTAATCTTTCCAATGGGTGGTACTGCTATAAAATGCTTCAGAAGTATGGTAAGATACACCTGCTTGCACTTGCTAGACTCTTAAGCTCTGTCATTCTCCTCTTCTATTGCCATGACTTTAACCACATGATCTGTGAGGTATGGGAGATAGATATAGTGATTGCAGCAATTTTGCTTATAAAATTTGGCACACACCAATGTGTCCTTCAGAACCATGTATTCTTCCACCTTGTGCCAAGTTTTGAACACTCTTCCATAGCCTAGGGTATCTCCCTTTTATAGTCCTTCCACTTTCTGCTTTTATAAAGGAAAATTAAATGCAACCAATATTCTGATTACAGCATATTATTGATTGTGTCAGTACCAGAGTACACTTTGGGCTTTTTGATTACTTCAAAATAAGAAATGTCTGTATACTTACCTGAATTAATATATCTCTCATCTAATTTAAGTTGGAATTACTGTACCTGAAGTTGTAAAGCTGAATCAGAGTCAGGATAAATCCGACGGGCCAATCCTTTATTTTCTAGTGCCATCTTCTCTAAGAAACCATAGTCAACACCATAGCCAAAACCAAGATTGTATAAAGGGTATTTTCCTTCAGTAGCTTTTTTCACATGTGCCCGAATGTCCTGGGTATTTGATATGCCTGCATTAAATCATAAGAAAGGTTGAGTTTCTTCATAGATAGATAAAATGAAATGTGATTAGTGGTGTTTGGATTTCTTAAGAGGCACTATCAAATAGTTGTTTAGTGGCATGAAGCCGGTGTAGCTGCAATTAAATAATGAAAAAAACCCACCACATCAAAAGTCAAAGATCATAGAAAATTTAATTGAGTGGGTTTTGTTAGTTAATTCAGTCTGTTATTGCATCCAACACAAACTTACCTACATTTGGTTGGCCATCTGTTAACATGATAATTATAGAAGCACTTCTCTTGGGCACAAAGTTTTCTTCATGAGCAGCATTCAGTATCTCAATTCCTTTCATTATACCACCATATAAATTTGTCACTGCAAGGTAGACAGAGAAATTTGGCTTCAACAGAGGCAGTCAAAATAAGGGACCATTTTTCACAGGAATCTGACAAGATGTCACTACATTATAAAGATGAAAGGTGTAGGTTTGCTAGCAGGAGGATGTTTAGATACAAAAATAACTGAGCTTTGGAAACATAAGGAAAAATAGACATGCACCGAGCCAATTTGAAGCTCAGGAGTGTCCCATTAGTAATAATTTTTAAAAAAGGTGTGGCATTATGTTCACAGACTGAACTGATAAGTTAACTTACTCAATAACCTATTAGCAAGTCCAGTAAAGTACTCACTGCCTTCAGTGTTAATGCCCCGAACAAACTTCCTTGCTTCATCCAAATTTTCAGGAGTGGCCTTGATTAATTTTTCTTTCCAAGTGTGTACATCACTACCAAACAGTATGAAATTGAAGAAATCATCATCTCTAATGTCATCTAAGATTTTTAGAAGTGCTTCTCTTGTCTATAAGAAGAAGAGATTTTAACATATTGTTCAACTGTAAAGAAATTGGTGCTTGCAGGTGTTACATGCCTAATCTCTCAGGTACTTTTTTCTTTTGTTCCTTTTACACAGAATGTTTTGCACATATTCTGATCTTGTTCTATCCTGTCTAGTCCTGTGTCTGTTTCAGAGTAACTCTAGAGAAATCAGACAGTTGCAATTACATCTGGTAAATCTGTGTAGCTGAGACGAAAATCAGGTCCTGTGTCACAGATTGTTGAATGAGACAAGCTGGCATGGCAAATTTAAGGTTTTGGGAAATGGGCAGTTACGGGTTCATGGAGAAGTCCATATGCGAGAAGTGTAGATATTTTGATTCAGCACCAAAAACTTCAAGTTCTGAGCATTAGATTAGAATGAGAAGTCCTAGCTATGAAAAGAGCTGCTACTTTCCGGAGGAGACAGAATGAGCAACACAGATAATGCACATAATACTATAGAAGCATTTTATTTTTGGAACTGTACAGCACATATGAGATACCTATCTGAAAATGTAGATATCTGAAAACTTTGAAATAATGAAATTTCTAAGTAAAATATAGACTTAATGTAAAGAATTTTGTTCTACAGTAAGACATTGATCTAGTTTTTACAGTACAGAGACTTAGCAAGGCCACAGCATAAAAGCACTTGGTGTAGCTTCTTCACCTTAAGTTATCATGTCCCTTCCATCACAACAGAGGCTCTTCCATTGCGACTCGATAGTAATGTGATAACTTACCTGTTCTATTTCTCTTCCAGACATTGAGCCACTAATATCTATTACAAAAATAATATTCTTGGGCAACTGTGGAAGATTTGTTGGTGCAAAGAAGTGTACAAAGTAACCATTGACAATCTAAAAAAAAGAAAAGAAAAAGATAAAATGTTAACAAACCAATAGCTTTTTTATATTACAAAGATAAAATGGATAAAGAAGAAATTACTTTGATTTAATCTGTAGCTCTTGAGTGGACTAACAGGCTTTAATAGCCCTGACCAGTCTCACCTCTGTCTGTCCATGGACCCCACTGATCTGTATCCCATCCTGACTGACTTCCCACCTTCACCTCGGACTGCCTCATCACCATAAATATGCCTGATGACCTGGACTCTTGCCTGAATTTGAATTCCTTTTCTGGGTCTGCCTTGCTCAGGTTCTGTGGGGACTGGGCTCTTGGGTGCTGAAGCTGTGTTGTCACAATCAGCTCCCTGTCCTTTAAGGAACAACTGGCTTTCACTGCTCCTTGACATTTACCATGCAAGCTAAGACCATTCAATAGTGCAAAACTGTCAGCTGTCAAATTTACCTGCAAATTATCTGGAGTTGTTCTCTTCACATCATATTTTACAGTAAAATCTCCATCCAACAGAGACTGCGAACAATTTGCACAGGTTCGCTGCTGATCAAGAGTTGGCTTGAAAGAAATATGCCCCTGAAAACAAAAACCTTCAGGAGATCTGAATCTTAGCTGAAAACTTTTACCAAACACAAAGAAGTTTGTAATTTTCTAAGACTAGTATATTTATATTCACAGACATGAGAATAACATGTTTTATCTGTTGAAGTATTAGTTTGTACTCATATTTATTGATGGGTAACTGATATCTCAGGGCTGCTACCTAGAGCTCTCTTTATATGTTTTGTTCCTCACCTTCCTTGGTTTAGCCCTCCACGCTGAATGATAGCTTTGATAAGGCTGTTGGGCAGTCTATGACTTAGGACTTCTCCTACCACCTCCATACATGAGAAATCTACTTGCTACTGACTTAGTTCTTCCACAGGAAATAGTGAAGTTGGTATCCAGGTTTACAACTACTGCTGTGGGACAGGTCCTACTGCTCTGGGTATAGTTCCATGTTAATAGCTGGAACTAAGTGGCTTCTGAACTGCATGGAGGTGGCCTTCAGCTTGCTAGCTTGGAATTCACAGGTAATTTGCACAAACAAGCCTTGACTTTATTTTTTATCCTCTCACTTCCATTACTAGCCATTACAGCACTTTTGCACTTATACTATTATTTCAGTTATAACCATAATAAATAAATTATGGAAGGTGTTAGGCACTGTACCTTTTTATCTGATAACGTTTTTTTAATGACATTTTGCAGATCATTGGTGATGAATGTTCCTTCAGCTTCCAGCTCAGTGATGCCTTGTGGCTCAAAGATACTTACATCAATCTGAAATATTAATTGAAAATTATTTTTATTGACTCTCCCACAATATATCAATTTAGTCATTTACAGGAAGGTCAGAAGGCAACTATGGATATGAAAGAGAGATTTTCTTAAAAGAAAAATAAATTTACTTTTGTAAGTTATAACAGAAGTCCAAAACCACACTTGTATTGGATAGACTATCAGCCAAACATACCTTTTTCTATGTAGAGGTTAAAAACAAAATTAGAAACAAATAAACGTTTATGCTTTTATGAAAATGTAACATTTGAAAAGTAGTTGGTGGAATTTTGTCAAATGTCAAATAAATACTTAAGTCCTTCTAAAATATAACCCTGTCATTAGCTGTGAGCCATGCCTACCTTTGACATACATTTCAGTGTACCTTTTATCATATTTTGTTTAAAATAATGCTTTATGAATTTCCAGGTGCTGAGTTTTGTAATGATTTTTTTACACAGATTTTTCTGGGCATATAAAGGAGAAAGAATTTGCCTTAGAAATGGGTTTTAGCAAAGTAGATAGAAGTGATCAGACTGGTTTGAGCACACAAAAGCAACAGCCTTCAAGAATACAATACATGTATCACTGCAATTTAGCATGATGTAGTTTTATGGTGGTGTGAGAAAGGCATAGTTTATGCAATGAAGGTATTTTTAAGAGCTATTTTGCCCCAAGGCATTTTAATGGCTTTTCAGTTTTCTGTATATCATTTATTTTGAAGGCTTAATAGCTTAGCTAACTTGCCAGGCTTACAAATAAAAACCTGCAATAAAGCATGTTGGCAGGGACTCCCCAAATGGTTCACTGGAAATATTATCATGGGCCTTTAGTTCATCTGTGGGCCAATGGGAATGACCATGGTACTCCACTTTCAACAGAATCTCAACATCTTTTAAGTTACAGTATCCAATTCAATACAGTTTGACATCTACCTCAAAATCTTTGACAAGCTGCTTCGGTTTTACTTTGATGAACATCTCATATTTTCCAAACTGTCTCTTCAGTAGTTCCTCATATGTGAGTTCAAAAGTGACTTTACTGGCTGCTGCAATGTTGACTGAAACAGTGAACTTTTCTGTTTTTCTTCCTGAAGCCCTGTATTTAAGTGGGTAAGAAGAATATTATCCTTTTTCACAGTATTTATTGCTTGGATTTGGTTGGTGCAGGAGTAAAACAAAGATGGGAATTTTGATGTATTGCTAAAATCATAGTCAAACAGTGTAGAATTTATTCAAGTTTGCCAATGAGCTTAATCCCAGGAACAGATCGTATGCAGTTAGCAAAAGCTGCAGAAACAGTTTTTCCTTAACTGCAGATATAGCCTGTGCAGTCAGAAGTTGTATTTTTTCTTTATAATTTATATTACAATAACTCTTGTTATTTTTAACTTGTTAACTTGTTCTTTTCCTTTGGTCCTGTAAAAAGCAAACTTCAGAAATATGCCAGAACAAGGTATTACCAATCTCACAATTTGCTACAGGATGATGGTGTGGAAGCCACACCAGAAATCATTCTTACTTGACAAGACCAGCAGTCTGTCCCTTTGAAACAGCTTTCTCATACTCCTGTTTGGCAGCTTCTTTTTCTTTTATATTTCCAGGGTAAGTGACACCATCAATTGTCCTGCAGAAAAATTGCCTAGTTTAGCTGAATGGTTTGCACTGATACATGAAAAGTTATTATAGGCAATTCTCTGTTTATTGATTGGTTTGCTAAAAAGTATTTTCAGGAATGTGGTATTGCCAAGATTTGAACATTTTCAGTGAAGCACAAACTAGCCTTCTCAGTGACTTCAGCTTGAACAAAGAGCTCTGTGCTCAGTACCTCAGAGAAACTAAAGCAATATTTTCCTTGAAAATAATTAGATCAAAACTGGGCTAATAGCAACACTGCTTACACCTTCTGTATTCCTACACTTTAGCAAGCTTGGTCATCTCATCTCATCTAATAGAAAGATGACTCTCTGGATGAGGCTCATCTATCCAAATGCAGCTGTCTACAGTTGAACATGTCATCCTTAGACTCCTTACACTATTAAGCAAGCATTTTTCACAGGGGATTAATCTCATCCTAAAATAAAAGGTCTAGCATAACTTAGAGTGATTGCCTCCTAAAAGCATCTGTTTCTTTTCACTGAAAATAAAACAGGCATAGTGTGATTAGCAGAGATGGACGTGTTTAAACTGAATTAAACTTCAAAATTGTGTTAAAATTGCACAGTATTGCAACTAAGATAAAAATGTAAGGGAATGATTTAATCTATTTCCTGTTTTTAATTCAAATTTGATTTCAAAATGAAGAGAGAAATTAAAATATAATGCCATCAGGGAAATTAAGTAATAGAACTTTTCTTGTTTGATAAGATCAGAGTAAAGTAAATAGTATTTCTGAAAAAGTGAATGGATCTCCAGATAGGATCTTCCATTCCCTAAGGTCCATGATGATGAATAAATACAATCAAAAATGACTCATCTTTTTAATAGATATACCAGTGTTTGCCTTTCCTGAGGTATCTTACATGTTAAGTTAATAGTATCAGAAAATTGCCCTGAAGACATTTAGAAATCAATCAAATAGCAAATTAAAAATGAATGCTTTTGGTTCATTTTTTTTTTTTTTTTTTTTTTTCCAGTTGCATTTGTACAGATTTTGAGTTTACTCTAGTGGTATTTTAAAAACTACACACATGCTGAAGTTGGTAATGAAGGCTGTTTTAGGGAGTTCAACATCAAAGAAGACTTCTTTGTGCACATTTCCACGATTGACAGCTCGACTGGTGATGACATTATGGGCAAATCGGGAAGTTACTTTACTGTCAATTTTCATGCTATAGATTTCTATCCCATTGACAACCTGTAGATTGAAAAATGAAAAAAAGAGCTATCTGTTATACTGATGTCTGTGTTAATCAGCCATAATAATACTTTTTAGAAAGAAATAATTGCAGGAGATTCTATCATTCCAAAGTGAAACAGGAAAGACCTAATGATAAAAAACAGGACACAGCTGTGTTTCCTTGGGTCTGTAACACCACCATGGGGGTGTTGTTCCAGGAGTCATAACAATAACCCCTTTAACAAAATATTGCCACCACAGCAAAGATGCTACCAGTGTGAGAATTTTATTTTATTTTATTTTATTTTATTTTATTTTATTTTATTTTTCCCCTTTACTGAGACTGTGATTTTTGTTTCTGGTGAGTCAGAGACAGCACAACCAATGTACCGCTGCCTCACTGCCTCCGTGACTGTTATAATCAATTGAGTGGCTGACTCCTAGAGCACAGACACAGCGTAATCTCATGTAAAAATAGACCTAACCAGTTCCAGATGAGCTTCAAATTCCATTTTGTTATCCTCAGTTTTCTCACAGGTGGGACTTATTTGCCTTTAAGCAAGAAAATGAGTAGGGAAAGACTGAATTTCTTTAAATGCTCAGGTGTAAGGTTGCTGGAGACCATATGAAAACACAGGCAACAGCAGATGTGCCTCCTTAGGCAAGGAGGCAATAACAAGGTCTGCTTCCTGCAACAAAAGCAGCAGTGGCAAGAAACTTGTGATTGTTATGCTAGGCCTGATCTCTGGCTAGTTGATTAAAAGGCCTTCCCAAAATCAAAGCATTTAGCATTGCTGAAGTGACATTCAGATGCCAAGTGGAATCAGCCTCAGAAATCTGGTCTCTTGCCCTCCTTACAAATAACAATATAATATAAAAATGTTTGTTAGAGACACGGAGGTGACTTCAAACAACTTAGCTATCTATTAAAATATAACAAGAGGTTACAAATAATCTGTTCGTTCTCTTTCCATCTACAGGAGTTTCCATCAGAGCTTGGAAAAGAACAGCCTCATTAGTCCTGCTGCCTAAAACAAGCAACTCAGGGCTCCCTCCATGTTGCACACACTCAGAAATATGGTTGCTCAGACTGGGCTCACAGAAACTTTCTGTGAACACCGTAAGAGTATTCTTGTCACTATGAATCTTTCACCACAGACTGAACAGAACCAAGTTTTCATAAAAGACAAGACTACTCACCAAGTCATTTTCAGCATTTCGCTTCTGTAAAGAGAAAAAATGGGGAAAAAATCATGACAAATGTATGAAAGCTGCATTTAGACATCTTGTTCGTGGGAATTGCTGTGACCTGTGGACCTGTGGTATACATTTTGTCTTTTCAAACTAATTCTCCTTTGGGAGAAAAAATCATAGCATAAAAAATGGTTTGCACATTTTTTTCCAGTCACACACACATCCTACTTATCAGGCAGACCCATCCTTACACTCTTTCAGACTGCTTCACCCCACCAGCCTCTGATGTTAACACAAATACGTAAGATGGCAATTCAGCAGGCTCACAAAGTGGTCACTATGAAAGGCTGCAGGGAGAAAAAAAAAAAATAAAACTGGTAGAATTTTTTGTTTCCATGTGTTTACTCTCAGAATGAGTGCAAATATCAGAAGCCCTACAAAAATATAATGTACTCTCATGATCTGAAAGAAAGACTGGGCTTCAAAAAATATTGCGGGATCATGTGAAAATAGCAGCTTGCATAACACAATTCCTGTAAGCTTGGTTGTAATGCCTTATCTCTTTTGGCTCCAAGAGGGTCACGTTCTGTGCAAGTTTTTTTTTCATGTTTACGTGCTCTACCAAATAGAGAGTTAAAGACACAGAGATAACAAATCAAATATATATCTTGGGTACATATCTTGTTACCTTGCTTTTGTTACCTTTCATAATTAGGAGTTCTACAGGTTGGAAATGGAGACACAAAGGATTTTGTTGTTGTTGTTTGTTTGTTTGTTTGTTTTTGGCTTATTTTGCATTTGTTTTCTTTCTTCTTTTTTTTTTTTTTTTGCTTCCCCAAGACATTATATTAAATCAATGGTAATACAGAGATTTGGGGAAGGCTTCTCAAATACTGGAAGAATCTGGCCAGTTCATAATTCAAACTGTTATTGCCACATAGGTGATTTCTGTGTGTATGTCTCCTGCTTCACAAACTTAGGTGTTTTTTGTTTTTTTTTTTTTAATGTCTGTGTTGTACACTCACCATTTCAAATGCTCCCTTTCCAAAACTGAAATTATCTTTTCAGTATCTGTGACAGCTGTACTGTCATTATAGCTAATCATCATGGATACTTGGAAATGAAAAGCTCAAGTATCTGAAATGTCAATTTGTTTTGCACAACCTTTTTGTTAAAGTGGGGGGTGGGGGGTGAGGGGGAAGTGTTCTTTTGTTGCAAATTCTGTAATTCTGACTATTTCTTCCTAAACTTAAAAATACTTTAACTGCATTTAATTTTTCCAGAATTGCTGCTGTGCACGTTCTTTAACAAAGTTGTGGGTTCTATACTAGTTTTGAAAAAGTTCTGGTCTGATTCTCTAAATACTTTTGGGGCTACTCTGCCATTCTCATTGAAAAAGAAAATATAGGAAAATCTTTTAGTGAAAGGTGTTAGCGGCTTTGTACTTGGGCTGATCTTGGGCAGAGATACTCAAACCCAAGTGGGCATCATCCTGGGCTACCTACTGCAGCTGACGCTGATTTGATTACAAGGTTACATTAGGTGATTCTGCAACTCTGTGATTTTTTCATTCTTAATGATTCACTTGGTTGTAGATAGAGACCTCACTAACATCAAGGTCATTTTAATATCCTCTGACGTGTAATTACAGTTACTTGATAAAATGTTTCTATTCCCCCATATTTGCCAGTTGCAACAACTGTTGGAATGTTTTTATTTCATTTATATAACAGTGATAAATTCAGTTTTTGTTTAATACTGTTTTGCTGTGGCAACAGCAAAGAATATAGGTGTAAAGTATCTATGGAAATTGGAGAGGAAAAGTAGAGGAAATTAGGAATTTGAACACCCAAGAATACAGGGAGAGAAAAGAGGGCTCCCATTACATTACTTGCGGAAAGAAGCCCTGATATTACAGCCTGGGAAACTAAAACACAGCGTTCCTAAGAGATTGAGCAAAGAATCTACAATTAATTTGAAATGACCTCCAGCAATGCACAAGACTGAATGAAGTATTTATGTAAATCCCTATACATCGCATAGGAAAAATAAGGTGTGAAAATGATTTTGAAATCACCAGCAACATTAAAGCTTCCATCATTCCAAGTGATGCTGATTGGAAATCACATAGAAGAGAGAATAATGCAACTAAGCTATGAAAACAGAACTTGCTTGTGACCTTTCTAGGAGTCTCACTGCTGCCAGGATGAGAGGGTTATGGAAGGAAAGCTGTCACCTAGAACTACATATTCAAAGCATGTACCCATGAGATGTACCCATGCTTTGAATATGTAGTTCTAGGGGTAGTTTTATTTCTAGAAAGAAAAAAAATCCTACCTATCATAGCTTTGTGTATAGGAACAAGATGTACAAGTGTACTTAGGGGTCTTTTCTTTGGATTTTTTTTTCAGTTTTCAGCTGATTGGTGCTGCCAATTGTGTTTATCTGACTGTGGCTTTAAAAGCAGCTTTGAAAGCTTGAAGATCATCGGCCATGTACCAGAGAGACTCCTATCCATGCTTTGTCACTCATCACTAGCATACCACCTGCTCAAAGGAGCTAAGACAGGGTTTGGGAGAGAGGCCTTCACAATATACAGCAATCTCCTCCATTTCAACAAAATTACATTTGCATAAAGTATAGAATTGAACTGGGAGAATCAACCATTTTTTTCTGTAGTGTTCTGCATGTACAGATGGAACATAGCATTGGCTTTGGCCATCTTCTGTTTAGGAAAGCTTTAGCCTTGCAAGACATACAGAGAACAACAGATAGTATAGTAATCAGGAGGAACAAGCTACCCTATATCTGGGCTTCATATGAGATAAATAGTAAGAATTCTTGGCATTTTTAATTTTCATCTATAAATCTCAAGCTGACTTCAGAAAGATAAACATATTATCCTGATTTTCAAAGAAAAAGTTTTGGCAAAGACCATAACCTCATCAACAGAAACTGACCATAAATTGCTTTGTCCTGTTCTGCCCACTAACCAACAATGTTCCCTGAAGAAATCAGCCCTCTGTAACTTAAACAAGCTTTAATTACCGAGAGAGAGGAAATAATTTACTGAGAGGAGGAACAGTGGCCTGCAACTTAACTAAAAAAAATTAGGCAGAGCATCAGGAAGCACTGCCTTACTCAGCGATCTGTCAAAAAAAAAAAAAAAAAAAAAAAAAAAAATGTCGGAAATAGATATATTCCATGTTATGCTAACACATAAATCTTACACAAAATCTATGTCACTTGAACCATGGAGCTGTTTATCTGGATGTCCTGTTACACCTCTGTTACATTTCTTTTCGAAGGCATCTTTTCACTGATATTTTGCATTTCTATACAGGTACTATAGTAGGTTCAATTGCAGCACTAATGGCACACATCTAAATATAAAAGCTCTAAAACATTTTACCATTACATGGTGATGACAAGGAAAACAGAGGAAAGTGATGTTTTAAAAAAGACAGGAAAGCTTCTTCAGAGCTGATTCAAAACTGAGGCTGATTAGAGGCAAACCATTCCCAAGTCTGATCTTCTGCTCACTGATAACAGAGAACAAAAAGCTCCTGGTGCCAGCACTGTATGAGCTCTCTGGAAAATGTTCATAAATGGCAGGAAGTTAGTCTCTGAAGAATGGGGGTCGCACACATGGTTGATTACTTACCTTAATGTTTCTGACATGTGTTACCAAAAGGTCTGAAGATGCAATGGCAGGAATCGATAATAAAATACAAAGCAATAGATGGCTTTCCATTTTGGAAAAAAGTAAGATTTTAGTCTAAACGATACACTTAAATAAATAACGCTTTGTTTACAGAGTGTTAATAGATAACCCTGTGTGCAAAGTGGGATTAAACATTAGGCATACGGGAAAAATCAAACACTGAATTTTGATTTGCATGATCTACAAAATACTGCTATAAAACACTTGTGGAAGGGTCAATGTGAGAATATGACTCTTCTATGTAATACTATCTGCAAACAGAAATTCAATAGCCATTTCTGTACAGGTGACTGATGTGAGAAGCAAAGTTGTGTTTTTGCAATAGAAGGTGTTTTTGCCGTGGAAAATTCCACTAACCTTGCATATTCAAAAGTGATTATGTGGCACAGCAGTGGGGAGTATGTTAAGCAGATAAGGGGACGGTCCCACTGTCCCAAAATAAGGAGGATAGCTAAGAAAAACAGGATGAGCAGTACAAAATCAGTAAAAACAAAAATCATGGGCCCTCTAGTCACAAGATTTTTTTTAAAAAAATAAATAAAATAGGAAGAGGAGGAATTAATGGTTGGTCAAATAAAATTGGACATGTATGGTATAGAAGTGCATCGAGTAGATTGTGAACCTGTCATACTCAGCCAGTGAGGAAACGGGAGAAATCAGGTGTTGGGTAATAGGAATATAAGGTTATGATAAACTTTTACTGTGCGCTCCTGCTTGCAGGACGCCCGCCATTGCAATCACGAATAAAATAGCTTCACAGAAGATCCTGTATGAAGAAAATTATCGCGATTTTTCTCACAATTTGGGCCTTGTCCAGGATCTTGTCACCTACCAGAGCATTCTTGCCACCACAGACAGGAAGGTGGCAAGACTGATTTCAACCCAACTGATTTCAGCAGTCCCATCGGGGGTGATGGGTTGTATCGGTAGGGCCGATAAAGGACCGAGACTTCATCTGGAGACAGGCTCTGCGAAGCACTGGGGAGAAGGGAGGCCACCACAGACACACCTCAGACACACAACAGACACAGCACAGACACGGTACAGGCACAGGGATAACTGCTGATAACCCGGACCGGGAATTCTGTAGTACTTGTATGTAGTACCTGTAGTACTCAGCCAGTGAGGAAACTGGGGAAATCTATGTTGGGTAATAGGGAATATAAGGTTATGATAAACTTTTACTGTGTGCTCCTGCTTGCAGGATGCCTGACATTGCAATTGCGAATAAAATAGCTTCACAGAAGATCCTGTCTGAAGAAAATTATTGAGATTTTTCTCACAACTGATTTTTATCTTTCTGCTCTAGACTCACCCCTTTTCTGGACTAAAACTGAATACCTTCCTAAAGGCTGTCACTGCCTCAAATTTATCACAGCTTTAACAGAGCTGGCTGTCTCTTGAACCCATTTATGCTTCTCTTCAAAAACTACCTTTTGTAATCCTGCATATCACTCAAGCACCCACTTCTGGTATCATTTGACATACATCCTAACTATCCCAGAAACTTAAAAGTTAATGTTTTCTTATTCGTCCTGAAAAAGAAAATTCATCCTGGCTGAAACTCAGGTCCAAGCTCGCAGTTCTTGCATCTCGCACAACTGATACCCATTCATCCTTTGGATGCAAGGTTTGTTTTCTTTGTTATCTTGACAGAGTTAATTCTCCATCTTCTAACTGTTTTTGTCTCGTGTTAATGAAATACAGACTTCAGGGTCTGTGAGGTAAATTCTCAGTAATAATAATAGAGGTAAAATAGCACGCTCTGTCGAATTTTAAGAACTAAAGTTAACTAGACATGTGAATGAACCAACAACTGAAATTTACAGAACTGACTGCCAGCAAAACCCATAAATTTGCATTTTGCTAGGTCAGGTGGTTACTATGGCAGGGGAGGTGTTTGGTTGTGTGCTGGCCTGTATGCTAATGGCAAAATTATTTTTCCTTCCTATGCTGAACAATGGCATTCATCCTTTCCTCTTGCCCTGGGGTATTTTCTATTTTCCCTGCAGTTAGCTTTTTGAGGTGTGAAAGGAACACCCAACAAGAGGGCACCGAGCTCCTTTTAAACCAGTCTGGAGCTTTTTCAAGCAAGTCTCCATCCCATCCGAGGGTGACGTGGTGGCTCTGTGGGGCAGCTGCGACCAGCCAGCCAGCCCCCCCCAGCCCACCCCGCACCCGGGGTGCAGGCAGCCCAGCACTCGGTCAGCACGCTGCTGACCACGGCGCGCTGTTATCGAGAGCCCTGCTTTGCTCCTCGTATTTAAGAAGCGGCGAGGCAAGCCTCACGCATCCCTTAGGCCCCCTGCCCGTTCCTAAGATGGCCGCCCCACCCACTTCCAAAATGGCTGCGGAGCGCTCGCACCGCAGGGCGTCGCTATGGCAGCGGCGGGCGCGCTGCCGGCCGGGCGGGTCCGGGCGGCGCCGGGCGCTGAGGGGGCCGAGGCGCTGGGCTGGCGGCGGGACGATGCCCCTGGCTGCCTACTGCTTCCTCCGGGCCGTGGGGAAGGGCAGCTACGGGGAGGTGAGCCTGGTGCGGCACCGGCACGACAGCAAGCAGGTAGCGAGGGGCCCGGGCTCGCCCTGAGGGGAGCGGGGGGCTGGGCCTGGCTGAGTTTGTTCCCTTGATTTTTGTAAAGGTCCAGAGAAGATGGTTGGCTGGTTTGTTTAATGTACACATAGTAATCTAAAACTTTTTTTAAAAAAATTATTCATAATGCCTCATTTTGGGGAGGAAGGCCTCCATTTGGTAGTCAGTTAAATACATGCGGGTCTGTTCAGCACAGAGTACAGAAGGCTGCTGTTGGTTTGTTACTGTTAACTTTTTATCTTTGAGACTTGTAGGTGTGACAGAAATAAAAATGATAGCAAGGATGGAAAAAGCTGGCATTGGCTTTCCCTAACAATCAGCTCTGCTGAAGGAAGACAGGGCTTGCGCTCACTGTACTGACCACAGCAGAACCTGGCAACGTTTTGGTCATGACCCAGTTGAAGCATAACATTTTGTTGCACACATTTTTGTTGGGTATTTGATATCAATTTGGCTTGCTTGGCTAAAAAGGTTCGCTAGAAACCGCAGGAGGCAAAAGAAATAGGGATGGTAAGCATCCCCAGACCAGCACGACAGAAACCTCAGGCGCGAGCCTTGTGCCCAGGATCTGGCAAGAGGTGATGGGAGAAGCATTTGTGCAGATCAGAAGGGGGAAGAAGGAAGAGCTGGGCACCCAAAGGCAAATCCCTACCACCAGGGGGCTGGTGGCAGTGAGGGCAGTGCTTGCTTCCACCAGTCTAGTCACCACTGTTCACAGTCCGGTGTCCTCAAAGGGCTGCTAACCTCACTGTCCTAAAAGTAAACAGTACCTGGAGGTGACTTTCAACTGTACGCAGGTCCTTGGATTTCACCTCTTTGTCATGCTGATAATTAACATTGGCAACAGCCTCGCTTCCTTATCATTGTTATTTTAACTTAAATATTTGATGCGTTGTCATGCGTCTTATCTTGTGCCAACAATGCTTTTATAAACATTTCTTTTCTTTAGCAGCATGAGCAGGATTTTTAGTTGTCACTTTCACAGAATGCTGTGTGTTCTCTGAAAGAAATTACATTTTGTTTAATTGTACTTGCTGTTAGATTAATGTTTTTTGTTGAGGGGATCAAGTGGTTCCGAGTGTTTAAAACTTTTTTTTTAATCAATTTTACAAATAATTTGGTGTCAAGTAAGGCAGAAGAGCATTTCGATGGATATTGTGGGAATCTTGCTAGGATAATATCTTAATTAAACCAAATATAGGCAATGCCAAATTTCAAGTTACGCTTTGTGCATACTTTTTGTATTTTCGTCATATGTAGTCTGGAGACAGAATGCTGAAATAAAGCTAAAAGCTCTTGCTTTCCATTGCCAAAGATAAGCTTTAGTTGGCTTGTCACATAGAACACAGTAGTTGCAATATTTCTGTTACTTGAAACTTAGATGATGTTGTACATGATTAGTTTTATTTCCCTTCGGAGCTGTGTGTCACAAGTTACATGAATTGAGGAGCTTGTCCAGCAGACTTCTGAAATGCAAAAACATGCTCAAAATTCTGAGGTACTGTTGCTTTCTGCATAACTGGTTCCCTTGCTGTGTAGGGGGCAGTCCTCAACACTGATTAAACGTGCTGGACTGAATTAATAGGGCCTACCTAGGAAGTAGATAGCCTAAGCAGTTGAATTAAACAGAACAGAAATTGAGTAAGAAAGCATTATTTTAAATGTTTTGAAATGAAAAACTCTCAGGTGAGAATAAGGTCAGGTATATATACCATGTCATAGCTCTTCCCTAGAAGTGATTACCACAAAATTTACGTCAGGAGGGGGACTAGGTCAGCCCTAAATATTGGTGCTCTGTATGATTCGTATGCATTACGGATTTTATTGCCTCATCTTTGGCTTCAGTAATACTTCTGCTGAAATCTGAAATTCTCTATGAATATGTTTTTTGTAGGATAAGCTAGGAAGAATAAATAGCAGCTTTCATGAGACCTTTTGGCTCTTTCAGTGTGACTAAGGATCTTCCTTCTGATTCATTTATTTTAGAATAAGTTTAAACCTGTATATACAGAACATCATAAATTCAACAGATATTTAGTATGGTTGTCTGATGCCTAGAGCAAGTTTAACCTAAATTACATATGCTTTCAAGCATGGGGGAAAATATATATTTTCTTCCAGAGTAATCCTAATGGTACCAGCCCTCCAGACTACCTCTCTGCTTGCTCCATTTCCGTTTGTGATAGAAGCTTTTCTCCTGTAGTTCACTGTTTTGTAGACTTTGCTTTAGATTTGGGAATTTCCTAGAGCTTCTACATAGTAACTTTCATCTCTGATGTTATCTTACAACTTCTTTTACAGTATGTCATCAAAAAGTTAAACCTTAAAAATGCTTCCAGCCGAGAGAGGAAAGCAGCAGAGCAAGAGGCACAGTTGTTATCCCAGTTGAAGCACCCAAACATAGTCGCCTACAGAGAGTCCTGGCAGGGGGAAGATGGACTATTATATATTGTTATGGGCTTCTGTGAAGGAGGAGATCTGTATCACAAACTCAAGGAGCAGAAGGGCAAACTTTTGCCAGAGAATCAGGTGGTGGAATGGTTTGTCCAGATTGCGATGGCATTGCAGGTAAGATACAAATAATTTCATCATTTTAAGATTAAAAAAAAAAAAGTCTCTTTCTGGATTTAAAAATTCCACAGTTAGGCTACACAGTTTGAATTCAAGTCTGGCTGCGTTAGCATCTAAGTACACAATGGTTATTAATACATTGAACACGTTCATAGGACATTTCCATCAAATTAACTTACTATTTTAGGTAAGAATTTGCTATCATGTGTTATGTGTACATCTCTATCACAGTAGACAGTGGTAACCTCCATAGTATGTGAAATTTTGGATCAAAATTACAGAATTTGCTGGGTTTTGTTTGTTCTTGTGGTGGTTGTGTTTTTTTGTTTTTTTTTTTTTAAAAAAAGCTTTCAGGGAGTGTGCTGTGCACTGTGATATCACTGGTGTTTTTAAACGGTAAATTTAGACTGCAAATTCATTTTATTAAATCTTATCCCAGTCTGTTGAAAGTGGAGGTTATCAAACTTTAATAATTATAGTAAAAAAGACAAGATACAAGTATTAACACCAAGAGGTAAGAAATGTGACAAAATTCTATGTTAAAGTTGCCTCTGGTGGCCAGATTACATGCAAGTCAACAGTAGTGCCTGATCTTGCTTAATATAAGTCTAATCTTTTTTCCTTTATTTAGACAACATCACAATGTATTTTCTGGAAACAAACAAAAAAAAATTGTACTAAAGAATAAGCCATGTTTGTCAAGAAATGGAGGCAGCAGAAGTGTGTTAGAGTTTGAGCCTTAGCCTTACATTTTTATTTCCTTTTTTTCTGGTGCATCACTAACACTGTCTTCAGCAGTCCTTTTGCTTTTATAGGGATATTTGTGTCTTTACTGTGTTTGTGTTTTCCCTCTCTGACTCTCATAACTTGATTTTAATTTTCAGTGGAGAAACAATTGTGTTATTTAGCTCCATCTATACTTTTTTCTTCCTCTCCCAGTATTTACATGAAAAGCACATTCTGCACAGAGATCTTAAAACTCAAAATGTTTTTCTGACGCGAACAAATATAATCAAAGTGGGTGACCTGGGAATAGCCAGAGTGTTGGAAAACCAATACGACATGGCCAGCACTCTCATAGGCACACCGTACTACATGAGCCCTGAACTCTTTTCTAACAAGCCCTACAATTGCAAGGTACAGTAAGTTGATGCAAGTATTGTTTCTAATTCATTAAGCAACTTATTTTGTAATGCCTGAGGATATTACAGTCTTAAGTATAACTTTTAATTTATTACTGCTTCTGACTCTTTTTAATGTCCTCAAAGAAAAAGTAGGAGAGAAATTGGCATGGACCTTTATTTCTGAAACTGTGTTTGCTGCAGTGGGTGACAATTACTAGCACGTGATACGTTATCACAGCCAAGGTGTTCAGCAGTCTGTCTGGACCTATAGCAGCATGCCAATGTAAACAACACAGCTGTCTAACAGACTAATATCTTTTTGTAAATTTATTATATAAAGGCCAGGAAGCTTTATGTTCAACAGCGGCATTAAAAGAAATAAAATAGAGAAATGAGCAGCATCACTGTGAATTTAAAATACAACGAAATAAGGTAAATGTGTTCTAAGAAGCACAAGATTAACCAAGATTAAAAAAGTGGGACTGAAGCCAAAATTTTACAGTGGAATTTGTTCTTAATTAGTTTATTGTCATATAATAAGCCTTTTTGAAGACTTTTGAAGGTGTCTAAGTATGAAGATAAAACTTCTACCTGTATTACAAAGCTCCTAAATTCCTTTTTTTTTCCCCTTTTTTTTTCAGTCTGATGTTTGGGCATTAGGCTGCTGCGTTTATGAAATGGCTACACTGAAACATGCCTTTAATGCTAAAGACATGAACTCTTTGGTTTATCGAATTATTGAAGGAAAGGTAAAAATGTATAAAGTATTTTTCAGTGCTTGGATTATCTAATAACTAGAAACAACTGTTTCCAATTGGAAATAAATACTTTGTGTGCTGCATGCAACGTCATGTATTGTGTAAGACTGGTATTTCCTGGTGGTATATGATATAATACCAGACTCAGGAAGTTATTAATTTTTAGATATTGCTAGGGTTTGTTACCCTTTTGTGCAATTACTGTACTGATGAATTTTTAAAGTTCTGAGATAACTGACTTCATTTGCTTCTGGCTTAAATGCTATGCAAAGATTTACATCACTGTTCACATGATGGCCATTTCCCTGTTAGGTAAGACTTGTACACCAAAGCAAGAAAGACATTTAAATAATGAAATTAAAAGAGATTTAATATATATAAATCTCTTGCACCTGTTCATAGAACTCTAACTGCTGATATTAATTTAAAAAATACAAAAATTTGTAGAGAACACACTTAAAGTTTCTATATGCTGTTTGATGGGTAGCTAAGCACTTTGGAATCTATCATTGAATAAGTAATTGGGCTACTTATGCTGAGTACCTAGCTGGATATAACTGTTGTGCATAAATAAATAAATAATCTAGCATTATTGACAAGTTAAATAATAGCAGACTTCCCATTCCTTTTACAGCTACCACCCATGCCAAAGGATTACAGCCCACATTTGGTAGAAATAATACGAACCATGCTCAGTAAAAAGCCTGAGGAAAGGCCTAGTGTGAAAAGCATACTAAGACACCCATACATCAAGCACCAAATTTCTTTGTTTTTGGAAGCCACGAAGGCGTAAGATATTTTCATTTGAGTGTTTTTATACAAAATATTCGTGTTACTGTCACCTTTGTTTTACAACTTTTCCTATTTTTTATAGCAGGATAACATTAGTTCTATTGTGTGCAGCTGCAACGCCAATGAACATATGAGTTTCTGTAGAGTCTTGGAGAAATAGGAGAGAGATGAAATGGAAACTAGTTATTCTGGCAAATACAGACTAAATCTGTGCAATGGTTTGGGTTGTGCATAGCTTATTCAGAGAAAAAAAAAGCACCAGTATTTTTAAGGAAGTGATGGGAAATACCCATTCTTCTATACGGTTCTTTGAAGCTTTTTATCAGCTGGAAGTTGTTATAGTAAGTTCCTCTTGGTATTCACTGATTTAATTATTTTTCATTTTCAAGCTTGGTCAGTTATTTTACTGCATCCATATAGGAGTAGTCTTGGTGCTGTACAGAACAAATGTACACTGCTGCTAGGGTCTGAATAGTGTTTGTAAACTCCTTTTGTAGAGGTGAAAGTGAGTATGTTGTACAAGGTCTGTTGAAAATCTAATATATTGTATTCTGTGTATGTAAGCTGTTTGGTAGATTAGATTTTTTTAAAATTACTATAAAGAAAAACCTTAAGGTCTTGGTGGTGGTGGTTGACTGAGCAACTTTTATTCTTGTTTGTTTGCTTGTTTTTACAGGAAAGCAGCCAAAAGTCATAAGAAAACAGCAGATTCTAAACTTAAAGATCCTTGTTCTGTCATCTCAGTAAAGACTGAAACTCGTAACAGGAATGTGACACCCGAAAACCATTCCTTTGAGCAAGCCAGGAAATACAAAGTTGTAAGATATATTCCCCCCTCCCCCCCAAAAAAAGAATCCACTTTTTACTTTTTTTTTTTTTTAAGAAAAAATAACATGGAGAGTTTTTTTTTTTTTTTTTTTTAATAATATGTTAAGTCTTGGGCATTCACGAGAACATAGAACTGATTCCTAGTGGAATCTTCAGGCAAGAATGGAAGCAAATAAAATGCTGTGGGTCAAAAAAACTAATTGCAATATCTTAACTATGAGATACCGACTAAACAACATGCAGGTTTTCATTTGTGGGCCATTATGTGAATTATTTCTATGTAAATTTGCAGTTGAATTGATATGCTTAGTTTTTGTATGCAGCATGTTTATAAACAAATTTCTACATTTCTCATGAAGGACTTAAGGTTAAATATTTTTTCAAATATTTGAAGACAAGTGGTAATCATTTTCAAATCGATCTGGTTTTGACTGGCAAAAACTAATTATAGTTAGACCACAAAATTGTTTATTGTTGGAATTCTTTCCAGAGGTTAGAATGAATCTTACATTGTGATTAATCCTGTGCATGTTTTTATTTTGTTTTGTTATTTTGTAATGGGTCTGTTATTGTGGGTTAAAGCTTACAGTGCAGAAAAACTGAATGTTTGGTGGGGTAGCTCTTGGAGAATTATTGGTACTTGTTGGCTCCTTCCTTACAGAGAAACGAACTGAATATAACTTTTCTTTCATGGTCCTAGTGAAAAGTGGGTGAGCTGCATATGTATAAACCCATGCCTGAAATATATAATCTGAAATACAGTCCATATCTCTTTAAAAATGTGGGTTGCAGCATTTTTGAAGCTCTTAATCTGCAATTGATCATAATTTCATTACAGTTCACATAAATTAATATGTTAATGACATTCATCAATTGCTTGGAATATACTTTTGTATGTGCATAATGTCCAAAAGGTAATCCTTATTTTTGTTTGTTTGCTTTCCTTGTAATTCTAGAATGAAGAAGACTGCTTCATCAAATATAAAGCCACCAAATTTTGTGCCTCAGAGAAACCACCTGTTGAATTGAAAACACAACCAAGCAGTAATGATTCGAAGAGCCTGGGAGAATCTTTGGCTACGATTAGTGAAGTGAATATTGATATCTTAACATCTGAAAAGGGGAACTACGAAATTGAGAAGTGCAGCAGTGAGCATATTCCTGAGAATAATAAAGCAAAATATGTAAATATTCCAGGGAATTCTAAAATAACATCTAGTAGTCCACCAATTAAGGCTGATGGACTACAGAAAAAAAGAAAGAAAACTTTTAAAGCAGAAAGTGTTGAGCCTAAGCCGTTGTCTCTTGCTGCTATAGAAGAAGATGATGATACTTTGAGACTCCAGCAGCCTATATCAAAAGACCAGAAGCAAACTGACCTGGTAATGCCTTCATTCTTACATAGACTTTGAACTGGATTTAACTAATCGTCAACTGTTAAAACGTAGAGAGTCTGCTCAGAATAGTCTTCTATCCAAGTAGGATGCTGATGATGCAATTGTTGGGATGGTTAAATAGTTGGGAGCCTTGACTTCAGCTTTGCAAAGGCAACATGGTAGAAGAGTTTTAGGCTTGCATCTAGATGATGGAAATGCTGTTTTTACACGGAACTAGAATTTTCTTTTCCAGCTGAGAAGAGAGGTGTCAAGAATAGCTTTAGGGTATCTTTGTTCTGTGTTCTAAGTAGGCTTGGCTAACCTCTTGAGCTGGTGCTGATTTGGATGGGCAACTGGAGTAAACAGCCAAACAAGTAAGACTCCCAGAGGCTTTTCTTTTGCATTCATGACTATTTTAGTACATTCACTAAATGGTTTGAATAGTTAAATGATAGACTTAGGCCTAGGGTGCTAAGAGAACAGAGGACAGATTAAACAACTCTTAGAGTTGCTTCCTGATTTATTCCACATACTTTCTCCCCTTTTCGCTTTTTTATAGTCAGACACTTAACGAAAAGTTGAAGAAGTCTGGAGGAAAAAAAAAGTGAATGATGAGGAGAGGGAGAGAGATTGAAGGCAGACAGGTGATGAAGAACTGGGAAGAGGCATAAAAGAAAGGAGAAAGGAGTGGTGATATGGAAATCTGGAAGATTTTGCTTGCCTGCTTTCTTTCCTTTCTCTTGAAGGCAGGCTGTTTCCTGCTGTTCTTAATTTCATTTATTCTTTCATTGTTTATGAAAATGTTGGTGATTTGGAAAATCAGTATGTCTAAAGAAACGTCAACGTCTTTCTAGGCTTTTGTAGTGCTGTTCTTTAGATAGTAACTGACACAGAAATACTGGCTAACTGGTTTTAACCTGTGCTCTTTTCCAGTGTTGAAAGGGTCCTCTGAAACAACTGAGAAAAGACTTGTTCTCATCCTACTGAATCTCTAAAGTGTCAGTTATAAACACAGCTCTTTCTCTCATGTCTTGTACTTTGGATTTAAAGGTCTTACGTCTGTTCCTCTGGCTGCACAGCTGTCACTTCTGCATAGTCACTGTTCTACTTTAGATGATGATTGTCTTTTGTTTACATTTTGATCTATAAAATGATTTTCATACACACTTTTCTAATGAGAAAACATTATCTATTGCAGAATTCGGATTCTACTGAAAAACTACTAGCACCATTTGTTCCTATTGTAATTCAAGTAAGTGTCCTTCTGTGCAGATTTTGTACCTTAGAAATACTGGTACAGCAGATATTTTTATCTAATTGTCTGTCAAGGGTTTATTGTGATTGCACCTGTGATATGTTAAGTTGGATGTAGTCCAAATAGTAAAATGGCCTGGGCTGATTTTTTTTATTATTTTTTATTTTTTAAGAAGTGTCTACATTTTGAAAAAATACTTTTCCTTATTAGGATGATGTCTGTCATGGAGCTTCAGAAGATGCTCAGGAAAAAATTACCTCTCAGTTACAACCTCACAGTTCTGCCCATGAACCCTCTCTCTCACGGCAGCGATGGCAGAAGAAAAGAGAGCTGGCTGAAGTCTGTTCAGAAAAGGTACAGATAATAAAGATAATAAATCTGAATACTCTCTCCTTGAAGACTATTTTTACTCTTTAAAAATGGTACTCTTTTTTTTTTAAAAAAAAAGTGTTTTATGCTGTTCTTATTTTATGTGCATCTGTGTAATTTCACTGATAATGAAATGCAGAACACTCAAGATGTCCTTTATGAGCAGCCTTTGAAAACCTCAGCAAACCTCACAAGTGTGAGTTGGGCACATCAGATGGGTGCAAGGGAACAGTGAAGTGTTGTCTTTGCCTTTGCTGTGCTAGTCTTTCCAAGCAATTTCTGCTGGGACTACTCAGGATGTTTGTGACTACAAAATTCCCAGCAGTACATTTCCTGGCTGTTCATATAAGGCCACTTGTAGCAAGCAGAAGACTAGTAGTATGTTAGACCAGACACATGTAATGGCTGCCCCAAGCTTATGAGTGCAAACTGTAAGATGGAAATCTTGGCCCTTACATGTGTGCCTAAGACAGGTTTCCTGTCAATGCTTCCACACGGAGCAGAGAAACTTCTTTGTGGAAAGGCATCAGCTGTGCAAGGAGAAACAGTGACTAGTTTTCAGTTTGATGTCTTGTTGCTGTTCTCTTCAGTTTTGCCATTTGTGGATGAGGACTACACAAGCAGTGGCTGAAAAATAGTCTGGGAGGAGGGGAATTAAATTTAGGGATGGAGAGAAGGGAAGTGGATGCAAGCACAAGTGTAGAGAGGGAGAGATGAAGTTAGGAGATGTGGAGAGAGGTATCAGTAGGATCCCAAATCTCTGTCATCCAGCCTTATCATGCAAGAATGTCTTCTAGTTTGCAGAACACTAACTTTTAATTAAAAACAAAACAAACAAACAAAAACTAACTATAAATTCTTGCTTGCTTCTCTTTCAAGTTCAGAGCAGCTGCTCATCGGCCTTTACCTTTTCCTTCCAATGTGAATGCAAAGACAATACAGAGATGTGCAGAGGAGTATTGTGCTGAAGTCTCTGAATCTGTAAACAGTGCCAAAAACAGTCAAGTTACCATTTCAAAGGTTAGTTCTAAATACTGTGTCACCATATTTTTGTCTCTTGTTGCTTTTGAGCAGATTGTTCCTGGAGTGCATGCACAGTGAGTAAAGAAATAGATAGTAACTTCCTACCTGACGGAAGTTCTGATGACCATCTAGTCCATGTTGGATGAGAAGCTTCTGTGTTGAACAAGGGAGGTCAGAGGCTTCTTTTTTAAAGTGTACATTAGTCTTGTATACTCAGACTGTTTTATAACAAATAATACAACATTAGTTAGATAATCGGAAGGTCTACTCTAACAGTTCTTCCGTGATAGTTGAAAGAAGCTGTTTTTGTTTTATAGGTGATAGATAACCAAAGGTATTGTGACAATTGCTAATTACTGTCAACTTATTTTAAAGGAGCGGCCCTTGTCAGCAAGAGAACGAAGGCGGCTAAAACAGTCTCGGGAAGAGATGTTTCCCTCTGGTAACTTTTATGTTTGCATGTTAGCATAGATGAAGGCTGATAACTTCTCTGAGAAGAAATTCTAACTTGCTGTCAGTTCTTCACTAACATCTTGAGAAAGATGCACTACAGGTGTTAGTTCTGTGTCAAGTAAAACATCCTGTTAACATCTCTGTATTCTTCTAATTCTTATTTAGTTGTGTTCGGTTGTGCCTAGTGGTGACAACTTGTATTTGAAATGTATGTGAAGCACAGAATATACACCTTTCAGATAGAAGTTTCAGTGTTTTCTGGTAGCAGACTACCTACCTACCTACCTGTCTTTTCCCACGTGATAGACTTTCTTGCATGAGCATGAAACTAATTCAAAATACAAGCAGCTAAGTTATAAATACTGTAAAAATGTCATCCTTTCAGTGATTCCAGCAAGACGAACAGCAAATAGTGCAGTAGTTGAAGGAAAATCACAAATGGAAAATCATGTTAAAGTTGCTCAGTCCTCATCAGGTCCCAGTATTTCTCAGGTAAACTGGGGTCATCTGCTTTTGAAATACATCAATGCAGGCACAGTTTGGGAAGAAAAATAGAAGAAAAATGTCAGTCGATAAGAGTGCACAGTTCTCTGCATACATGGCTTTATATGGCCTTGGGTAGAGTATAGATCTGTAATCTGCCTTTTTGTTTGGCTAGATCAGCTTAAAATTCCAGGCTTGCTGTGCATTTTCACTCTACTTGTGAGGGACAAAGACTGAGGGATCTCACAGACAGGGCTGAGTGTTCTGTACTCTGAACTGCATTGTATTTTATTTTTATTTTTTTTTTGGTAGGGAAAAAATATGTTGAGAACTATGTTTAGGTTGTAGATGAATCACCTATTCTTCTTTAATCTTAAGAACACACTACCTTTAGCCTCGTACATCTTACTTTGCTTAGGTAGTAGTGTTTGAACATTGCATTTTAATATGCAGTCATGTTATTATCATTGTTGTCTAATTAAAATGTCTTGTTTAATGTCATGAACATATATTGGGCAAAATCTTCAACATCCGGGGAACGTTATTAATACTCTTAAAATATTTTTTATTTTAATTGTAAAAGAAATTTTATTCTTAAATTCAAAGTCTAGGCTTTATTGTTCTCAACCCAGCACTTGCATGGAAGGTGTTTTGCGTGTTTTATCTGCATATATATACTTCTAACCAATACTGAAATGCAAAACTTGATCTGCATTCACAAATTGATGTTATGTAAGTTTAGTATGCGCTAGTTGTATGTGCGTATGCTAGTGATGCTTTTGTATGTGGTGCTGTGCGCTCAACACAAGACTGTAGAGACAAGTGGTTAAAGTCACCTTATATATATTATATATGCAAGGGATATATATATATGTGTATATTTAGGGAATGCTGGGAACTTAACTAATAAATAATAATAATAAAAAAGTATTTAAAATGTTTGTGTTAAAGACCAATAGATGGGGTAAGGATAATGAATATATAATATCGTTAGCTAAGAACTGACAAGTATGTGATTGAATAGTTTTAATAGAGGCACTTGGTAAAGCATTTAAAACTGTATGACCAAGTAAGCACTCTATGACCAAATAAGCATTTTGTAAAGTTTGTTCATGATGTCCTGTGTATTAGCTTGTTTTAAAAACAAAGGTTACACCTTTTGAATATTATCACTGTCTGTAAAAGTATTCTGTTGAAAGGCTTTTCCATGTAAAAAAGTAGTTCATGCTATATTGATAAAGTACTTCTAAAAATTAGAATTCTTGTCTATTATTCTCTCTTCACATAGAAAAACAGAGTAGCCCAATGCCTTTCTGATGAGGAGTTAAGCTCTTCCACAAGCTCTACAGATAAGTCTGATGGAGATTCCAAGGAAAAGTAAGTATTTTGTGTAATACTATGCAAGAGTTTTATCTGTTGTACTGGACCTTGACTTGGAGTGGGAAAAAAAAGTACAGGCATTACTTTCACAATTTATCTTTACACAGTGCTTGAAGAAGCACATGATACATAAAGAAAACAAACTTAATTTGATTGTTGTCCCTCTGTGACAAACTTTTTGTGCTGCGCATCCTGGGATATGTGATTGTGAAGCTGTTTTTGGCAAATGAGGCTTCCCAGGAACCCAGTCTTCCAGCATCAAAGGACACGTTACTGTCAGGATCCTTTAAAAGCATGGTGCAAAGGTGCCAATATGTTTCCTTTCCACTGTGAATGAGGCTGAAATAGTTTATTTCAGGTTTTGTCAATGTGAGCAACTTTTTCAAGAAATCTTATTTATTGCATTACCGCAAGTGCAGCTATGCTGGTAGCAGTAGCTAAAAGGATTGTACATTTTTGCTAGGTGGTCGGATTCTGATCTGTTATTACCTGAAATGCTACTGATGCTGCTGGTGATAAAACCGCATCACAAGAAGTAATTTAACATGGAATACGTAGCAGGACCTCACTAAACTTACTGAAAATCCACTGAATGCAAGGTGGAAGCTGCATCATACAAGTACTGAATTACATCTCACTTCTCCTTTACTAGAAAAAGCAGTATGAATGAAGTGAATGACTTGGTGCAGCTAATGACTTGGACACTGAAAATGGACTCTAAGGAGAATTCTGAACACTGTGTAGCCTCGACTCCTGCCCCAGAATTTAAACTTCATAGAAAATACCGAGACACTTTGAATTTGCATGGAAAATCACCTGATGAATCTGAGGAATTCAAATTTCAAGAGATTCCTTCAGGTCTGTTGGTCTGTTACTACTTCAAATGAATGGTTGCCAACTGCTAATTGAAAACCTGCTAGTGGGCAACAGAAGGCAATCAATACACTCTTACTACTTCCAGATATTAACAGCTTTCTGAATAACTTTGTGTACAGAACTGCTCTAGTTGCGATTTACTTGACAATGAAAGGGGTGTGATTGATCTGTGTAATTATTAATAAAGAGAGAAAACTGATCTGCAACACAGTTTTTCAGTGTGACTTGTACTAATGTTCTTATTTTTAAATAAGATTTTTAAGATATTCTGCAGTAAAACAGCTTTGTGAACTGTGGATAAAGCTGAGTTGCACATAAAGCACAAGTCAGCATTAAACATAGTGAAGGTTTGTACAACTATAGAATTTCATTCTCACTGAATTATTATTAAAATATTTGGATGGTATTCTACTATTAGAGAATTTTTTGAATGAAAAATATTTTGCACAGGAGCCACCTGAAATGAAGTTATAGAGACCTAATAGTGTGCATCATGTCTGCTGTGACTGTGTACTGTCCAGGGTCTTAAGAGTTAGCGTCTGAGTGGCTCTGATTCACCACAGTTGTTGATCATTATTTATCTACATGATCAGAGGGCTGGAGCAGCTCTCCTATGAAGAAAGCTTGAGGGAACTGGGCTTGTTTAGCTTGGAGAAGAGAAGGCTCAGGGGAGACCTCATTGTGGTCTTCCAGTACATGAAGGGAGCGTATAAACAGGAGGGGGAACGCCTGTTCACATGTGTTGATAGTGATAGGACAAGGGAGAATGGTTTTAAACTAAGACGGGAGATTTAGGTTAGATATTAGGAGGAAGTTTTCCACTCAGAGGGTGGTGAGGCACTGGAACAGGTTGCCCAGGGAGGTTGTGGATGCCCCATCCCTGGGGGCATTCAAGGCCAGGCTGGATGTGGCTCTGGGCAGCCTGCTCTAGTGGTTGGCCACCCTGCCCAGAGCAGGGGGGTTGAAACCAGCTGATCTTTAAGGTCCTTTTCAACCCAGGCCATTCTATGATTCGTCCTATGACCTGACTAGCTAGCTATATGGTTATCTCCTGCACATTGTCAACTGGAATTCTGTGGTAATACTTAGTGTTGTCCCATATTCTTCTTCTAGGCAGAGTATGAAAACTGAGCATAGTGAAAGTAATTATTACTGCAGTGATTCTTGATTTTATTTTTGGTAATTATTTTTTGTAGATGTTTTATCAGGTCCTGAAAAGATTAGGAGATTGGTTGAAATCCTGAGATCTGATGTGGTGCAAGGATTGGGAGTGAAACTTCTTGAGAAGGTGTACAGCATTATGGAAGAAGATGATGAAGTCAAAAGAGAGGTGAATACCTTGCATATTATTTATCTGGGTTTATAAGAAATTAATTTTAATCACTCTTTTTCCAAAAAGTGTTTATGTACTCACTGGCAGACAAAGACCTAAAAATACTGTAATTTTTAATCTTAAACAAATTTGATTCTGAATATAGACCACCTTCAATTACACATTCGTCAGGAACCATAGGAGCTTTAGAATTGTACCATGGTCCCCAAGTTTGTGGAAGATGAAAGGGATGTGAGTCATTCTACTCTGATTCTCCATTAATGATTTCCTTTTGAATTGTAATTTTGTCTTCATATTACTTGCACAATTTCTATTATGTCCAAAGTGAGAAAATATTTAATATCTGTTTCTAATAGAGGTGAGTGAACAGTAACTCTACCTCATTTGATTCAAAACTTACTGCATGGGTAAATACAACCATACAGCCATGTGATTTATGTGTAAAATTGTTAGGTGGGATTTAGAAACATCTCTTGCCTTCAGACAACAGACTCTTTTTCACTTTTTCTTGCCTTGCCTCTATGTAGTAAAACTTCACCTGCTGCTTTCAGCTGAATGCTCTGATTAACATTTAGTTCTGCTAATATTTTGGTTGTTCCTGCTTTTTTGATGTCAGTGACTTTAGCGTTGTTTTTTTCTTGTGTTCTGAATAGCTGCAGTTGCGGGAGCATATGGGAGACAAGTACGCAAGTTACAGTGCGAAGGCACGCCATCTGAAATTCCTTGAAGAAAATGTGAAGTTCTGAATGGAACCTTTTCCTTAGTAGTAAAGAGGACAGAGCTTTCTATCTTGTTGGATAGATTGGACCAGCTTAAAAAGCACGTTTATCCATTGACCTCATCTGCTGGATGAACTTTCAAAAAAACATTATAGTTTGTAGCACTATTTTTCATGTTAAAGTGAAAACCAGGCTCTCACTTTTTCAGAAGAGAAACTGTTTAGTTTTTATTCCCTTAATGAAACTTTAATTTTTTTAATAGATGCAAAGAGAGATGGATACCAAGCTTTGTATAAAAAGGAGTGTCAAAAAACATGATGGTTTAGTTTGATTTTATCATAACACAAGGTTTTTGTATGGTGATATGCTAAATATGGTAGTAGAATCTTCCTTTTCCAGTCTTTTCAGTAAAATACTTGAGTGAGTTGAGAACTCAGAGCGTGAAGTTCATCACCCCACACCCGCCTTCATACTCTAAACTGATCTTATGTACTCATGACAATGTACAAAATAGTACAGAGAAAAAACAACAAACACTGAGCCAAGCAGCATCTAGAGAAAATGTATTAAAATTTAAGAAAGCTCACTGCTGCAATGTAACATGAAGAACCGTATTCTTTAGTTTTTAGCGTCTCTTGGGCTTTCTGTCTGCTGGCTTCTTATCGTCTGTTCCTGACTCTTGGACAGGTAACCACTTCAGAGGATTGCGGCGGTACATAGGCCATGGCGGGAGCGTTAGCTTAGAGAAAAGGTATGAAATGAAGATGTGTAAATCAAGATGCTAGAGAAGTGTTTTGTACAGTTGCTACCCAGAAAACTGTGTTGTCCTTTCTGTTAAAAATGCTATCTGCTTGTCCTAGTTTTGGCTAGGATAGTTTTCCTCCCAGTAGCTGGCATGGTGCTGTGTTTGGGATTTGGGATGAGAATAGCATTGATATCACACTGTTTTAATTGTTGCAGAGCAGTGCTTACACTAAGCCAGGGACTTTGCAGCTTCTCGCTCTGTCCTGCCAGTGGGCAGCTGGGGGTGCAGCGGGGGCTGGCAGCGGACAGACCCAGGACAGCTGACCCCAACTGGCCAAAGGGGTATTCCATACCATCTGATGTCACGCTGAGCAATTATATGGGGGTGGCTGGCCGGGGTGGGGGGGCCGGCTACTCGGGGATAGGCTGGGCATCGGTCAGCAGGTGGTGAGCAATTGCATCGTGCATCACTTGTTTTGTACACATTAGTAGTAGTACTATTATCATTATTATTATTAGTTTCTGTCCTAATAAACTGTCTCTATCTCAACCCACAGGCTTTCATTTCTTTCTGATTCTCTCCCCCATCCCAGAGAGGGAAGAGGGGAAGGTGAGTGAACAGCCGTGTGGTGCTTAGCAGCTGGCCGGGTTAAACCACAACACAGCTTGACTTAGAAGTAACATTTTACTGAGCTGGTGTACTGGGTCTGGCTGGAATGGAGTTAACATTTTTTTCCCCCATTTTCCCCTTTCCCTTTAGTTAAATTAATTAATAATATTTTTTCCTTAATAATTATTTTTTCCTTAATAATTATTTTTTCCTTTATTTAAATTACCCTTATCTCAACCCATGAGTTTTTTCTTTCCTTTTCTTCTTCCCCTCCTCTTCCGAGGAAGTGGAGTGAGAGAGCAGTTGTGGTGGAGTTCAGCTGCCTAGCAAGGTAAAACCACCACAACTGGGAAAGCAATTCAGTGTTATTAGGTAGCAGTGTAAAATGGCAGTATTCTCTAAAATCTTACTAGCATCTGACATAAGACAAGTATTGGGTTGTAAAGCAAGTTTAAGCACAGAGCTTCACCTTCTACAACATATATTTTCAAGTTTAGAAACCAAACTTACCAGACATGATAAAGCAACTCCAGCCATAAATATGTAGACAGTCCATCCAAACTGTTCAGTGATGTAGCCATAGATGAAACCAATTACCTTAAAAAAAAATCAATCTTCAAATAAAAACATTTTGGATGCCATGATTAAGTGGGGGTAAGGTAGGAAGGAGAGGTAAGTAGGAAGTATGGATTTTTCAAAAGCACATTTAATATATCTTTCTAATCCTGGTTGCAAAATTGTAGGCCAACAATGAAAGTAAAAAATTAAAAGAAAAGTCTTAATCCAAACAATCAGTAAAAACTTGCTTCTAAGATTAGAAAACAAAAGTTCTTTGTTATCACCCACAGTTCTAGTATACTTACTGCAGAGACAAGAATGATTCCTTGAAAAATCTGTTCTGCTAATTTTTGGCCCTTGTAGTCCTGTGAAAAGAGATGTTAGGTCAGTTTTTTGGTCAGTTACCCAAAACACAAGCCTGCCTGCTACTGCTAAGACTCAGTTTACATCCCAGACTTCACCTGAGCACAGGTTCTTGGCTCTTTTGTTCAGCTTTCAAACCAGAGTGGAATTATTTTCTTACTCTACCTCGATTTCAGGTGTAAAGGGATTAAGCTCTTCATTCGCAGCTTAGCATGTCGCCTGCAGCGTTGACTACATCGCCTAGAAATAAAAGCTACCCCTACGAGCTCAGGGCAGGAAAGCCAACTTCAGGATACATTTCTGTAGCGTAGTATCACTGTAAACCCCCCAAGGAAGCCTTTGGGCCCTGTTTCAACAGCTGGAGCGTTTCAGCACGCGGCAAACGCGCCCAGCGCCGCTTCCATCCCCGCTCTCCCCCCTCCAGCCCCTCACAGCGCAGCGGCTCCCGCACTACCCATCCTCCCTTCTGAAGCACCCGAGCGCTCGCTCAGCGCTTCGTGAGCCGGCCCGGCCCTACCATCTCCGTGGGGATGGCGCGGCAGAAGCCCAGCATGGTGGCGGGGGGCGGCTGCGGCTCGCCGCGCTCCTCGGCCCGCTGCCGCTCCTCCTGCGGGTGCTCGCTGCCGGCGGAAGGCGGCTGCTGAGCTGGCCGGAAACCGGCGCCTCCCGCCCCGCCCCGCTGGCCGCCAGCCCCGGGGGGGAGCCCGCGCGGCTCGGCCGGGGGGGCCGCGGCGTCACTGCCGCTGCCCTGGGGCCGGGGCCGCGTCAGCGCGGGCGGTGAGGGAAAAATGTCGCTGAGGAAAGGTAGGAGGGCAGGAGGGGGGGGTTGGCGCTGCCCGCCGCGTGTCCGAGCCCCCCGCGGTGAACTTCTTTCTTTTTAAACTTTCAGCGAACGTCGCCATCCTCGTCGCGGCCGTCGTGGTGTTCCTGCTCGTCCTGCACCGCAACTTCCTGGGCCTCAGCGACTTCCTCAGGCGGGAGCTGACGGGTCTGTAGGGTTTCGTTGCGTTTCGTTATTTAGGCGGTAAAGGCGTGCTCTGCCTCACAGACCGCGAAGTAGCGCCCGCGGTGGCTGTCAGTCGCTCGCCTCAGAAGGTGTCGCAGGGACAGTGGTGCTCAGTCGCTGGGAAATGGTGCTCGTCTTCATCTGTGCCGCTTAGGTTTACTTAGCAAAGCCTTTCTGTTTTCAGGAGCCCATGTTTAAGAACTGGATGTGGTGCCACAGAGCTTCTCCATGTCCCCATGAACTGCCAAGTCCCCGTTTGCCACCCCTTTGTCACATTCCCCAGATTACCTGAAAATATCTAATATGTAATAATTTAATCATCTGAAAGGTACCAGCATTGTTAGAAGAGTGCAGTAGCAGGGAATTAGCCACCTTTTAAATGGGATATGTATGCTGTATGGTCGTACATTCAGCTGCTGGTCTTCCGTTCTCGTGTCTGCACAGTAGGGCTATAAATTCTCGCTCTTTCAGCTTAAATAACACAGTGATCTGTGATGCCTGGACTGAACGTGGGCTGTGTGTAATGCCTTGATAATCCCCCAGGGAAAAAAAACTCGCAACATTGTTGTTAATGAAGAAACAAATTCTAAATCGGTTTCTACCGAAGAGGAAAATAGAGGGAAAATAGGGAAGGGAGATGTGACTGGAAGGTGGTTAGGGTAACGGGATGGAGAAACTCGTGTGATTGTAGATGTGGCAAACAGGACCAAAGGTAAGCACGGGCTACTCTATCTTAGGCCTTGCTCTAGTACCTTGTTGTGCAGCACGTGAGTATTTAGAGCAGTTTATATGCATGTAGTTTATCTGCAAGTGTGATGTTTTCAAATACATTAACAACATCTTTTATGCTCCTGAGCGGGGGCTGTCATTTAAACATTTAATATTGGGGTGTTGTAGTCCATGTTCCTCGACCCAGACATCCAAGAGCTTGTATAACAGAAATAATTGCAGGCATTGGGAATTTTAGCATGGTAATAACTTCCGTGTTTCATTTATAGAAAACATGTAGGTGATGCCATTTTTATTCCACAGATTCAAATCCATTAGGACTTCAGCCTATAGACTTCATACCTGCAGTTCCCCAGAGACTGACAGATGAAGGGAACGATAAGGAGATTTCTGTGGTCATTGCAGCATCAGATGAGAGGCTTGGGGGTGCGATTGCAGCCATGAACAGTATTTACCATAACACCAAGTCCAATGTGGTTTTCTATATTGTTACATTGAACGATACTGTGGACCATTTGAGGTAATGATTTTTTTGTTAGCTTCCCATGATACTGTAAAAGTTAAGTATTTTTATTCATAGGAAGAGCTGAATTTGCTTGATGCTGCACTCCTCTAAATTGTTTGCAGTCCTATCTGTAGCTGCTTATTGCATCTTTTTGACAAGGCTGCAGTCATTTCTCCTGGTAATGTTTCAAGGATGGAAAAGAGACTACTTTTCCTGTGGGATGATATCCATCCTGCGGGGCTGGAGTTTTTTGGTGGAGGGGCTGTAAAAGTTACTTTCTTCATTTTGCCTGAGCAATGTAAATACTGGTAGTGAAGTTTTTCCTTTTTTTTTTTTTTTTTTTTGAGACTGGGCTTTGATCCTTTGATTTTCGCTCAGGTCTGTTCACACTGATAGTTTTCGTGAAGGATTTGTGATAACAGGATTGTATATTTCTAGTAAAATAAGCAGCAATCTCTTACCTTTCATGTGTCAAAGCTGTCTAGTATGCTGATAGTGGACATGCCCCTACAGGCACACAGGACAGCACCACTAAAATCAGATGTAGATAGTATTCTATGCCTATGTTTGGTGGGTAGGGAAATTACTGTCCAGATCAAGATCTTTTGACTGGATCTCTTGTTTTTGTTTGATTGTTGTCTTATTTAACAAAATCTGTGCTTCTTTTGTGTTTGCAGGCTGTGGCTAAGTAACACTGCTCTGAAAAATTTGAGATATCGAATTTTGGATTTTGACCCTCGTGTCTTAGAAGGGAAAGTACAAGTGGATCCTCAAAAGGCAGACCCTCTAAAACCTGTAAGGATGGTGTTGATTATTCTTTACAATAATTAGTTACTAGCAGTACATTTTGATATTAGCCTCCCATGGCTTTTGAACTCAACTCGCATTCAAATCCAAATTTGTTGGCATACAATAAATCTTTTATAATTAAGTTCCTAAATTTCAACAAGGCTAAGTTTTTTAGGTAGTACAAGATGGTTTTGAATATCTACATATACGTGCCTAGTATCTTTCTGTGCTGATATCTCCAGTGAAACACAGCAGGTTGTGCGTCAAGCATGCCAAAACCTCTCAGGTACTACAGATATGTGTGGAAAGATAATAAAGTCTATCAGAGACCAGTCTTAAAGTTAGTTTATTGATGCACAGATTCATGGAAAACTAGGAATTGATAGAACTTGCTTATTTTAAATAACTGATAAGATACTGCTGGCTGTCTTGCTTCCTGGGTGGAAGTTGGACATTACTGCTATAGGTAAGTGTCAGGAGTACCAATTGCAAAATTTCTCACTTTTTTTGAACAATTTTCCAATTTATTTATTTATTTTGCTTTCACAGTTAACCTTTGCAAGATTCTACTTACCTAGTTTGGTACCTCATGCAGAGAAGGCCATCTATGTGGACGACGACATAGTAGTGCAAGGTACAGGACCTTTTCTTCAAGTTTTGCCATTGGTATATGCTGGGTTCAGTGTGCCATCACTGCAGTAGCCAAACACTCCTACTTCAAGAAAAGATATAAAAACTTCTCAAATATGAATGAATTAGATTAAACTGAGTATTTTTATCTGCTGCAGCGATGTGCTGAACAAAAAGTCACTCTGAGCTTAAACAGGACTGCTTTTAATTTTTCTGTGCTTATTTTCATTTTTCAGATGATATCCTTGAACTTTACAACACTCCATTGAAACCTGGACATGCAGCTGCGTTTTCAGATGATTGTGACTCAACCACTAACAAAGTTGCTGTCCGTGGAGCAGGGAATCAGGTTAGTTTCATTCTGACTCAGTCATAACAATGTTGTAGATCCCAGGCTTTGGAACCAAGCGCTTGGTTTTGATATTCTTGAAGGTTGATTTCGAAATGCAGTGAACCTAGAGGTGTGACTATACCTACCGAAATCAGTTGATTCTGATGTTTGTGTTACAAGTGATGCCTGGTACAGTAATTAAGGTACAGTAAAAAACACTTCGAGTTTTGGCTGTGCTTTACAATGATAGTGGAACAGTAGAAGGTCTTAGAACACCAGAGGAAGACTTTTATTTGTGACTGTATGAAAAGTACTTGTTCTGGGCCTGCTATTGTTTCAGGTTGTAGACATTAATACCCTGCAGCTTTCCTTAAAGTGTGTAGTTTAATCATATTTTTAAAATGTTTGACTTACTTTCTCTTGTGTTGAAGGAAGGGGAATTCGTTTTAACAACTTAAAGTTATGCTTGTCTGCTGGGAGTTGTGCAAAGTTTTTCTTTACAAAGGAATTTGACTACATTTTTAAGCTAATTTCTACACTCTTTCTTTTTCAGTATAATTACATTGGGTTTCTAGATTACAAAAAAGAAACCATCCGAAAGCTTGCCATGAAAGCCAACACTTGCTCTTTCAATCCAGGAGTTTTTGTTGCCAATTTGACAGAATGGAAATTACAGAACATCACTAAACAATTGGAGAAGTGGATGATGCTTAATGTAGCGTGAGTACCCCCCGCTGGAGATTGGGGTGGCCACAGGTTGGGGATTGGGCTAAATGATGGCATTTAACTGTTAAATGAATGGCTGCGTATCTAGCTGTGGATTCCTGTCATGCAGCTGCAAGTGAAAGTCAACTGATTTAGGGCCACACAAGCAACCTTCCCTAACTCCTTTCCATTTTCTCTTCCAGGGAGGAAATTTACAGCAGAACTCTGGCTGGCAGCATCACGACACCTCCGCTGCTAATTGTATTTTACAAGCAACATTCCAATATTGATCCCATGTGGAATGTTCGACATCTTGGTATGTATGAAGTGTTTGCAATGCTTTGCTCCCCGTGTGTTTTTCCAGGTCTGTAGCTGAACTCTGAGTTGATACAGCGAACGGATCTCTTCTTACCCTGTTTTATACCTTGTACTTTATGAAATGCTGCTTCCCAATACCATCTTGCATTTTGTGGGCCCGACCCTCCACGTTCTTCTTTGAACTGCTAGCGGGATTGTTTTGGATTTTGAGCTCTCAAATTCTTGTTTCCTTTTTATTGTTTCCACATATGTATTGTATCTGAAGTGATGTTAGGTGTCTCCTCCAAGATGAAGAGGAGCAGACATTCGTATCAGTTGTGCTACTGGTAAAACCCCAAAGCTAGGAGAGCTCTCTTAGGTTTCATTTCAAATGAGTGATATATAGGCTGCTGAATATACTGGGTATTAAAAGGGTTTTAAAGAACTTGGAATTTAAAGCAGTGCATTAAAATATATAGGGACAGACCAAAGTAGCCTTCCATTGCATCTAATTGTTTTTTAGTTTGCCATGACTTCTGCCTCCCATATCAGCTCCTTTTTCCATAAATGACAAGATTTCCTATTAAAATTCTTTGAAGTTAAGATATTGCATGCTGATTTTTCCTGCTGCCTTTATTATGGCACTAATGTTTCTTTCTCAATAAAAGGGTCTAGCGCTGGAAAAAGGTATTCTCCTCAGTTTGTGAAAGCTGCCAAGCTGCTTCATTGGAATGGACATTTCAAACCATGGGGAAGAACAGCTTCATACGCTGAAGTGTGGGAGAAGTGGTATGTCCCTGATCCTACAGGCAAGTTCAGCCTGATCCGGAGACATTCAGAAGCCTATGAAGCAAAGTAGAGAAAATTTTAATAACTGATGGCATTTTCTCAGGAAACTTCTGGAGCCGAGCATTTTTTTTTTTTAAGTCAACTTTGTATTATAGAACAGTCCTTGCATTCTGGAGCACAGGGAGATGCACTTACTCATGTGCTGTTCCGAAGGAGACTCACTTCTCTTGTGTGACTGAAGACGCTACTCCAGCAGAAGGCAAAACTAGCACTTCTGTTAGGTCATTTGTGTGTTGTACATTCTGCTCTTTACTACAAGTCTTCTGGGGGATCATTGTGTCAGCTATGTAAACAAACAGTTCCAGAAACAAGACAGAACTTCAGCTGGAGCTTGCACCATTCAATTATTGCACAGGAACATACTGTAATTAAGAGCAGCTCAGTATTTGTTCTGTCTTGTTGTTGTTATCCTGTGAAATAGTTTCATCAGCAGTCCTTTCTTGCATGAAAACTGCTCCCAGCCATTTCTGCATAAGCCTGTCTTGCACAATTCTGCAAAATTGAATCTTGATTTTTGAAAGATGAATAATTTCAAGTAATATTTCACTATGCAAAGTGGTTTTAACTGCCAGTAAACACTAAACTATTCTCTGTAAAGTGGTGGAGAAAATGTTCAAAAATAAAAGTTAATGTTAATGTGAGTCAAACCTCAGGTAAATGACAATATGATTTCTGTTGTGGTCTGATATATGTAATGTTTCTGTTTTGCTTAAGTACAGTGGTTAACTGAATGAAGTCAAAACCAATTGATCTCACCTTTGAGAAAGCACTCATTGTAAAAGTGTGCCAAGTATTTATTTCTAGGGTCAGGCTGTATGAAATAGATCAGAGTTGTTACTGTTAAGAATTTCTGCACATTTTTTTTATCAAGTGAGCATGACTGTGCCATAGAAGTTTCTCCCACTGTGTCCTTCTTGGTCTGACCCTCTGAATTCATTGAGTGAGATTGCTGTGACCTTTGGCAGCCCATCAACTTGTCTATAGGTAAGTAGATTTTTTTATTGCTACAGTGTTATATTTGAATACTGGTTATTATTAGGTAGTATACCCCAGCAGCTGCTGTGGCTATTACTCGATGTAGTAAAGTTTGAATTCAAGTTCTCATGTTTATTCAGTACTACTACTTGTGAACAGGTAAAAGATGCACGGATAGAAGACAAGCAGGGAAAGGCTCAGTGGTTCATGATCTGAGGTACAGGGCAGCAGAGAGCTAAAGGGTTTGCTTCTGTGTATGAATAGGGTTTCGATACTGCTTTATAATTTAAAAGAATTTCCACCTTCTCATCTCATTACCTACACTGTCTATAGTTCTGTGCTGCACTCTGGTTTGTTACTGATCCTTTCTTTTCCTGGCTTCTTAAAAACCATTCCTGTCAGTGGTTATTTTAGCAGGCTTAGGTAAAAAAAAAAAAAAAAAATCAAGCACAGATACAGACACATGCAGTTTAAGATACCTAGGAGTCATGGATGCCTCTACATACATTTAAAGAAAATGTATCAGCTACCTCTTTTAGTGCAGCTGGGGTAATATTGCCCCAGTTTTGCTGCAGGCTGACTACAGTAACATCCTTATTACACAGAAGAACATGCTTTGCTTTACAGTTACCAGTCGCTACCATATTTCCATCAGGAAGTATGTCTTTTATTCTAGAGCACCATAGAAACAAGCTTTTTTACTCCCTAGTGAAGACAAATGACTGTTACCATAATCCCAGTTACCTCTCCCTGTGAAGCTACTGAGCTTACAGAGAAGTGCTTAGATAAAATACCTTATGTCTAGCTGAAATAAGTAGTATTTGCCAACCAAATGTTACCTGTGAAAGTCGTATAGTTTTGAAAAATACTGAAAACTCACTTAAGTCACGCTCTAGAGGTACAGTCTGTAATCCTCTAGGCAAAACGATTAACATTTTAATGAAGGGAACATGAAAGCTTGCCCAGAAATTTAATTGCTTAAAACGTGACCATAGTTTTTCAAAGAAAGCAATGTGGGATTTATCCTTTTGAAAGATCTCTTTACAAGGCACAAAGAATGAACTAACACAGTCTGATTTTTTTTTTTCAAGTAGTCTTTTTAACAGGAATTAAAAGTATAGGGCTTAAAGGTCAGCTTCCTAGAACTATACAAAATCTGGAATTATCTAGAGATACATAGTATTATATACATTATTTGATACAGTAATTGTGAATGTTTGCAGCTCTGCTATGAAGCATTCCTACAACTTCTGTAACAGAAATGTTTGACTGGTCTGAAGGCCAGTAATAGTCTCCAAGCCCTATCTTCACACATCTCATTACACATAGTCTGTATTAAAATCATAGGCATCATCTTCATCTGCTGTCTTGTCCAAGCTGAATGATAGTGAACTGTCACATCCACTTTCTGAGAAAAGAAAATGATTTGTTAATGAACTGAAATGTAAGTGGTAGAGTACTAGAGATTATGCTACAGGTTTTTACACAGACCTGCTAGCTTGTTTTCTGAAGTTGCATGTCTTGTTTGTTGTTTTCCAAGCTCTGCTTTCCTGGTCATCTGAATTTTGCTTTCCTAAAATTGGAGAGGTCACACATAAGAGTTTAATCAGACATCACTAATAAAATCTCCTATGGAAATGAAACAGGACTGATGATAGCGTAGATGTCCCCTTGTCAGGAACATGCTGACTTACTACAACAAGTCTGTTTTCTTAACGATTACTGCTGGTGGCTCTGCAGCACCTGTATGTTCTCAGTTTGCAGCAGGATACTAACAGGGTACTTGATGTCAGGGTCTAAGCAGGTAGCAATTGAATGAAACACTGATTTACCTCTTTCACATCCTTTTCTTCTTCTTCTTCCATGATATCTTGATCATCAGTTTCCATGAAATCCCCTTCTTCCTTGCTTGTTTCCAAACTCTCCCACTGTGATGCTTCCCCTACCACTTTTTCATTTATTTTCCCATTTGTCATGCCAGCTGACTGGAAGACAATGCTGCTTGATGGACTAGGATATTTTAATGCTGGGAAAGACATACAAACTGTCAGTTAAGTCACTGTTAGCACCAGGTATGTCTACCAATTAAAAGGACAGCCATCCCACATAAGCAGGGAGAACAAATGCAAATCATCCAAGAGAGTAACTTTCCCTGAGGCATTGACAAAAAATTGCTAGGAGGTAAAGTACTTGGATTTGAGTGTAGATCGTGCTGAATAAAAATGCACTTTGTTGGCCTAACTAGGAAATAGGCCAAAAGATCATTGAAGGGCACATAAGTACCACCTACTTAAAAGTTAAGTCAGATGAGCAGCAATTAAGTGCTAGCAGGGGTGCACAAGATGGCACACAAATCCAGTGTTAAGATGGCACAAATTTTATGATGGCACACAAATCCACTGTTTTGTTGCATCAGAATCCATTTTGTTCTCTAAAGGTTCATGTCTGCTGCATACTTATAAAGCTATCATACAAACCCTAGGATGACTTTCATTCATGATCTCTCATTGAAACTGCTACCACTGCTCTTACTGGTACACTACCGTAGTAAGTCCTACCTTGAATGGTAGCCTTGTTTTCTTCTTCTAGCTTCTTTAGATTAAAACCCTTCTGCATTTCAGCTATTTTGTCTTCTGCAAGGTAGGGTGGCAGCATCTGAGTTCCCGGAGGTTGTGAATGGTAGCTTATTTTAGCTCTGTGAAAATAAAATATCAGCTTTAAAAAACAAACAAAGCTAACATGATTAAATCATTATGCTTAAAAGTAAAACCCAAAGCACAAACCTCTCAGACTCCTCAACCTAACTAGTAATTCAATATCATTTGTTTAGCAGGTAAATAGCTTTTATATTTGACTTTGAAGTTGTCAGTAACATAATTAAATGGACATCCTACTCTTAAACAGATGAACCACTCGAGTAAGGGAACTATTCACATGCAATTAGTCACTGATTCCAAACTAATTCATCCCACACTCAGGGGAATATAGGAACCACTGCAGCCTGCAACAGTTTAGAGGAAGGCAAATTTCCCTACCAAACTTAGAGAAGAGGTCAGCAAACTGGCTATAGAACTACATGTAATTTGCTTTGACTCCCTCCATGTATAGTTCATTACTTCAGAAAATTATCCCTTGCTAGTGTTTTCAAACTCTGTTAGCCAATCCACCCTTCTTTCTTAAAGTAGAATGCAGAAAAACCAAAAGCAGCCCTCCTTTCTGTAATTGCTTCTCAGGACTCAGTACTTCTGCTGTGTAATCATAGCTGGGTTAACAAAGTGAAAATCAAAAAGGTCAGCAGCATAAAGCAGTATACATACCCTGTCCAGTCGCAAAGTAGTAATTTGGCTATATTCTCTATGTCAGGAACACCTCCCTTTTTCAGCATACCCCTTTTCTGAGCAAGTAAAGTTAAAAACTCTTCAGTGTTCCTGAAATCCGGGATACTATAGAACATCATTACCTAGTGCAAAAAAAAAAAATAATAAAAAAAATAGTGCAATCAGAAGACCACCCAGTTTTCTCCTAGCTTTAGGATTAAGAAAGTAAATCAAACTGGGTTACAATGAGGAAGAACAAATATGTAAAGAGCAGCTTTTTTTACTGCATATGGGAATAAATATTACCAAGCAAAACGTCTACTTTGTTAACAACTTTATCTGTTATTCATCATATACCAATAGGTGAGAGACAGCATGCTGGTTTGTGGAGAATCAGTTAGTATAGAATTGGATGGGGATTAGGCTTTGGTTAATCTACTTGAAACTAGAGTGAAATCAGAGTTGGATCTGAGGTCTTCAGTGTAATAATAAGAAGCAATCAAAATATCCTCATTTTTCACTCTGTGATATTATTATGAGATGATATTAAAAAGCAGGGGTTTTTTTAATCAGTAAAGTCATTGGGAAAACAGACTGGCTGCCAGGATCCTGACATGCTGCATCTGCCTTCGATGTGTATTGCTGAAAGATCGCATTTAGCATTGGATATACCAGGCAAAATTTGTCACGTTGTATGGTAAAGAGAAAGCAGTGCAAAAGCTACCAGAACTAGCTGAAGTGAAATGAACTTTAAGAAAGCTACAGAGGAGTTGCATACAGTCAAAAATGCGGAGAAAGATGATGGAACTCACCTGCTGTTTACTGCAGTGATTTATAACTGTATCCATTGCTTCAACCACATCTATTGAGCCCGATTCTCTAGCATCTAAGATACTTCTCAGGGCCAGAGTTAGGGTGCTGTTGGCAGGATCTGCGACTATACTTGGACTGTCCAACATCTTCATCTGTTTATCAATACGCACAACTTGCATGCACCTATCCAGAGAGAGAAACGTGCTGTATCTGAAGATGAATCAACCAGCAAAAAAAGACTGGTAAAGGTGAGGGAGTCAAGCCCCAAAGCTCAGCGTTGGACTGAATGCACTTCATACAGAGTCAGTTTCAGTGTTTTCTCATCATATGCTTTGTGTCGGGAAGAAATCAGAATGCACAAAATGAGGAAGTTTATGCGCTGTATTCTCTTGTAACAACTTGCATCATACAGAATGTTATCTCTCATCCTGACAAACTGAAGTGTACATTTAAAACTGTACACAGGCATGCTTTGACTGCACCAAATGCATGTAAATTGTGCCCAAACAAAACTTAAGGTAATGAGAACACAAGCAGGAATAGGAAAATGAACAGCTTTTATCAGACTCAGCTTACTTGGTAAGACCTCTTGCTGGCCCAACGTTGCAAACACGATCTTTCTTAATACTGTTGATTATGCTGCTCTTCCCCACGTTAGGGAAACCTGAAGAAAACCACATAAGTCCTTATAAGTTAACTCAGACTATGTAACACTGATCAAAGCTGCTGCTTCCATGTGTCTTTGGTAGCGTACTACTTCAGTGTGAGATCAGAGTTGGATCTGAAGTCTTCATTAAAGAAGTAAGACAAGGTCGGTATCCTCATTTCTCACACTTGGCAATAAAAAGGACATGGAAGACATCACTGAGCATCATATGCAAATCTTATCAGATGATCAGATCCATAGATTACACACGACATGCATGAAAGCGCAACACAGATCACTGTCAGCTGAAATACTACAACAGTGACTCTCAAGTAAGAATGCCCAAAAGGAAGCGTTGGTTGTTTCATCCAGTTCAAAATACAAGATACCAAAGCTTTATGGAAGGAGCATCAAATCTGCCATCTCTCTAAATCCTTACCTACTAACCCAACCTGAATAGCTTTGTTTTGAGTCTTGCAATGCTCTTGAAGAAGTTTCAGAAGGCATTCGCTTCCAAAACATTCAGTGTTCCTTGATAAATCAACACGTGCCCTTTTTCTTGAGAAATGCTCCTGCTACAGGATTCAAAGACAAAGAAAAAAACCAAACATGGTCAGGCTATTTAGGAAGATAAGTATGTATTTCTAGATATATTCATCTACTGTAACATTTTCAACTCCTATATTCCATTAGCTGATGTTACTGTGCTCTTCTAAACAGATGGAATTAGTTTAGGAAGAAATTGGCTAAGATGAATTTACTGGTTAAGTGACGGTAAAAAGATAGCCATCAAATACTTGAAGAAAAAAGAACGCGAACTGACTTACAGGGTTTGTTCTTTCTTTCTACTTACTGGAAACATGTATGACTGTCACTTTCGAGAACCTGCAGCACTCTTACCATAGTCCTGTCTGTCATCAAGGTTGCTGATTTAAAAGCAACTGTTGGAAATTCCTTCTTCAAACAATTCAACCATTTCTCCAAGTTCTCCTTAGGCACTAAATCTGGAAAAAAAAAGAGCACAGTCCTTTCACTCTTGTGAATGCCAAATATCACTGCATGGGGAAAATGTAACACAGACTCAGGAACCAGGCTGTATCTTCTACACTTCTTTATGACAAATAATGTTTAGCTGAAAGTTTATTTATTTAAATGTTTAGCCCTAGTAAACTATTAAGTAAGTTCCCCAAAGCCATCCAGTGGCCACAGGTCTTGGTCTTTATTTTCTGCCTATAACAGAACATACCACAGCTACATTTTCAGCCCCTCTATCAGGTTTTTAATGTTAGAGAGTCTCTAGCAAGACTCCATGGTACAGAGAGTGATGTTACATGAAGGATTATAATCCTCATCCTTGCAAAGGCTACTCTAATACACAGTTCCCTTTGCTATTACTGTCATGCTTGGTATTTCCTTTTTCCCCCGATAATAACCCAATAATTTGCAGCCTTTTCAGCTGCATCTGTTTCTAGGTGGGGTCTTTCATACAGCAACAGAAGAGAGACAATACTTCTAGAAGCCAAATCATCTTAAACACAACTGTTGAGCTGATTTGCTGATGCTTAACGTACCACTGCCTCAGTGGGTACTAACACTGTGACCTCTACCTCCCTTACCTACATTCACAAAAATGTTAAAAATAGTTAGATCTCTAACTTCTCTTGGGTTTAGCTGAGACTGGCCAATGGCTTCAGCATCAGACTATAAGGCAGAAGAAACATGACCCCTTCCATAAGGCAGCGAGCTCAGAGTTGGATCTTATGACTTCAGCAGAATCTCAGATTCCTTTAAAATCTTCCTCATAGCTCACCTACCACAGAACTACCCAGTGACCGAGCAACACTTCAAGAAAACCTATGTTTCTTACCAATTTTGTTCAGAACCAACAATAGCTTTTTCTCTCCTCCAGAGCAAGTAATAGCTTGCTCCAGCTGGGGACAGCGACAGCCCATTGGATCTCTTGCATCCAAAACCTCCAGAACCACATCTGAGGCTTCTATCACCTAGGTCAGAAACAATAAAAAAGACTCAAATACAACATGACAGACAATTTGACAGATAAGAGCTCTGTAACAGCTTAGCTGTAGCCTTTGACAGTGACCACAAAATGGCTGCTAAGTGAGGTTTCATAAGACTGTTTGAGCCCCTTTCTTCTGAACTACAAGTGAGGAAGCTGAAGCAGTTTTCACCTTTTTCATCTGAAGGCAAGAAATCCTTTGACAAGAAAATTTCGTTACTAGAAGAGCTCTGTGATCAGTCACTATGTACTGACCTTGGCTCAAGAAGTCTAATGCTTCAAAATACTGGATGTCTCAGTAGCTAAACACCAGACAAGATTGAAGCCCTCACAGTTTCCATTAAAAAAAAATAATCGCTCTTCAGTGTTGGAGTTCATCACAAGCAACTTTTACACTCTCCAGCTGCTGCACAGGAACGCAAAAAGGAAAGTAACAAAATGCTTCATTTCTGATTCCCATCAAATTATATAAAAATAATCGAAGCTTACCTTCTCAAGCTCACTGTGAAATGATTGCTTTGATTTTTTATGTGGCCCTTTCTTAGTATTTACTTCAGATTTGCTAGAAGGTTCCTGAACACAAGTAAAAAAGAATGGGAATGATTTAACTTAGAACTGCCATATTACACTTGTGAACATATACAGCCTGAGAATGTAACGTAACATATGACTTATGAAGATGTAGTTTCAGTATGACTTTATTGCTTCTACGTGTGTCAATCAGAATCATACCAGACACCTACCGTTCCCTCTGTCTGTTCCTGGATTTTGGCTGCATTCTTTTTAGCATCAAGCTTCCTCTTCTTTTCATGTTCTTTCTGTCTGTCAAGCTTCTGCTGTCGTTTTAGTTCTTCAAGCTGATGGCAAATAAGCAAAACCCAAGCCAGGTAAAACATATTTGAAGGTGGTAAGAAGACTGTTTTTTCTTCCCACTTACTTATTTCTGACAAAAATACCTTAGATGCCCTGCTTAGAAGCCATGTCTATTTTAGTAACATTGGGAACTTTTTGACATTTTATCCTGAAAAGAATAATACTGCCTCCGAGTGCTTCACTAGCAGGGGCAATACATCCACTGCTAGCCCCGGAAGTAACAGCCATGCAGAAACAACGTTTCAACTGACAAAGGATGCTGCTTTCCTGTGCTATTTTATTGCAGACCCTTATTTTGTGAAGTCTTTTGTATAATCATGCAGGGCTGAGACTTAACTCCCTGCATTCAGATAGGACTTCTACATATCCTAGCATCACTGGCAATTCCGAATACACTCAAAATGACGCTTCCAGCATGCTTATACACAGTGATGAAAACTGTGGTTAAAAATTAAAAGAGCGATTTGCTACGTGGCGTATATAATGGTGAATACAGAAACGTGCTTCTCCAAAGCACATCTGCTAGGCCTACTTAGAGCCTAGCGTAACTGCACCTCTGGGTGCGCACACGCACACACAGATCAGGCACGAAGCTTCCTCCAAGAAGGCAGGGAACAGCGCCAGCTCTCGGCCCGTTCCCACGAGCTCCATTTTACCCTCTGCTTCCTCTGCTCTGCTTCCCGCAGGAGCGCCTCCTTGAAGGGTGCCGCACTGGGCACGCTGGGGTCCTTCTTGGGCTTTCTGCGCCCGCGTTTCTTGGCCTCTTTCCTGACTTTGCGGTGGTGCTCCCGGATCTGCGGGCAGAAACACGAACGTTACTGGAGATAAAGGGAAAAAAAAAAAAAAAAGAATATTCCTCGTGTTCGTTGAGTTTAAAGACAATCGCGCGCCTCTGGTTGCAGACCAGTGTCGGGGCCACCTCGAGGGGCACCACGAGGCGACGCCGGCCCGTGAGGTGGGGTGGCGTGGGGTGAGGTGAGGTGCGGCCCCCGTCCCCCCGCTCACCTTCTTCTGGATCTTGTACCGCTTGTGGCAGCTCAGCCGCTTGCTCGCCTTCCGCAGCCCTGCAACGCACCGCGCCCGTCAGTCCCGGCCGCCGCTCCCCGTGCCCCCAAATCCCCATGAGCCTCTCCCCCTCCCCCCCCCCCCCCCCCCGCTCCCTCCCGGCCCCCCGCGCCCCCTTCCTCACGCGGCCGCTTCATGGCGCCGCCGCCGCCGGGCCGCGCACGCGGGCACCGCGCTCCGGCCCCTTCCTGCCGCCGCCGGGCGCTGCCGCAAAGCGGCGCG